>PDGT01000009.1:2952630-3072368 GCA_003671415.1 Megathymus violae | reverse complement strand
TTGAGCCTGATAATTTTAACATGGGTGCCATCATTTCCAGGACTTTTTCCAGTCTTAAGCTGTTGGACAGCCTTGTGGTATTCCCCTATAGAAGGAAGATCGTCTAACTCAGTCCAGGTTACTAATTGAGGCATGCGATTAGCAGCTTCCGGCATTATATTAACTGGTTCTGAGTAGAGACCGGTAAAATGTTTTACCCAACGTTCGAGTTGGCGTTGGTTATCTGTTATAACCGTGCCATTTGCTTCTTTAAGGGGGGCTGTTTTTTTAGGCAAAAGGCCGAGGGCCTTTTTGATACCAGCATAGACACCACCAAAGTTTCCCACATCAGCGCACGATTGAATGCTTTGGCATAGTTCCGTCCAGTACGCATTTGCGAAGTGCCGTGATGTGCGCTGTAGTGCAGCCTTAGCACTCGCAAGATCTTAACGTGACTTTTGGGATGCGCTCATACGGTGTCTTAGCGCAGCTTGTCGTTTGGACTCGAGCAGGGGTGTTATGTGTTCGAGGTTATCTGCAAACCAGTCCTGGTGTCTGACTTTCTGGTGGCCGAAATTGCCCCATTCCATTTCAATAGGAACGTCTACATCCCAGGAGGCAGTTTCGTCACGTACCAACTCTTCAAACTTTTGGATCAATTCATCATCCCTGGTTTTGGGGAGATCAATCTTCTTCCTACCGGGAAATTTTGATGAATGGATCTTCTTGTGAGTGATAGCAACATGAGAAGCCACCAGGCAATGGTCTGTATCGCAATCAGCGCTATGAAATGATCGCGTGTAATGTAGGGTCTCGCGGAGATTTTTCTTTTTGGTCAGGATAAGATCCAGTTGATGCCAGTGGCCAGAACGAGGATGTTTCCAGGACACTTTGCGAGATGATTTTCCTTTGAAGTAGGTATTGGTAACACACAGTAGGTGTTTAGAGCAGAACTCTAATAAGCGTTGTCCGTTTTCATTGCGGTAATAGCAAGGTAATATACATATATTATATTTAAGGAAATGCACTAAAATTTACCATTAGCACCATTATCTACGAAATATGTGAATCTATAATTTGGAAAAAAATATAAAATATATGTCCACACTTCATATTTACAAGAACACCTACGAAAATTAAAATTCTTAAAATTTCCACAGAAAGGAAAATACTCCTGTATAAATCTATATAGTACACAAGCTTATCCGAAGAAGCTTATTTAAACTTGAATCTTAGTCGCAACAATTTTTTTCTCTACGAAATGTGAAGACGCATTAAACAAATATGTGTAATAGGTAAAATCTCCAAAAAAGATATAACCTACGGTATAGATTATTATAATCACCAGCTAATTTTTGGGACACAGCCATTTGGATGTTGCCTGTGGCTGCATTTGATTCGTGACTCGTGACGCACTACAGGGATGCTATTAATTCCAGGGGCTAGATACATGACATATTTGTTACTCACATTGTTCTCGGGATTCATATATTTTTTAAAGTTAATGCTTAACAACAATCTACCTGATGGTAAGTGTTTATGTAGTCTAAGATGTTCAACGCATTAACTTATGAAAGCCTATTCACTCTCCTCTTAAAAACTCGCATCATAGGTACATTATACCTTTGCAGTGCGCATAACGTACATAGTACATACATACAATGTGTTATAGAATAGAACTACATTTATAACTTGTGAAATGCTGACAAAAATCAAAATAAATATTAAGAAACATTTCGATACATGTTATATTTTAATGAATTTATTATTCAAACCTAGTTATAGATAGCTATGCTATAGCTAGAACTTCCCATCTCCTTTGGCCAATAACCCCTCACCATTACTAAGCACTGAAGGGTGGAAAACAAGGCATTCTTCAGCGATGCGATCACCTGTGCAAATTTTTCACCAAACAAACTGAGACGTTTAATGACAACAATAATGACATAATAATTATTCTGCACCGACGCTATTGTTCGTGAGTAAGTTAATCGGTACGATTTAACAATGGCGAATTCAATAATTAGGTCATTGCGTACTACGTCGATAAGAATAACATAACCGACGTTCATATCATGGTATTTTTTTTATGTTAATAGCCGACAAACGAGCAGACGAGCCACCCGATGGTAAGTGGTCACCGTCGCCCGTGGACATCAAGGTATCACTGATGCTTTGTCGGCCAAGAAATAGAGAAGAAACAAAGAAAATATTAGCTCTCAAGCCCCCAGCCGGGACACGACGAGTCGTTTGGCGGCTGACTCAAGCGGGAGGGTGGTAGCTAGCCAGGCGGGCTTCACGGAAAGATAATACTAGTGATAATATGAATAATTTAATAATAATACTGATACGCGAATGATAATCATTACGCGAATCTATACCTCCGTATACTACACCCTGTTCTGCCAGTATGGGATTGGGGGTATATTCTAGGCCGCCCCAATACAGTCAAAATACGTAGATAATGATCACGGCGACGCAATGGTTAATTACCACACTCGTTACAAATTTAACTTCAATATCAGGTATTGTTTAAGGTTTTTCACGTAGACAAACATCCAAATCTTCATGTAAGCCTTAGCAAATCCCAAATGGCATTTAATACTTTTTCTCTTATTTAAATATCCCAAGTAAAAATTTTACATATTATTTCCATTTCTCAACGGAGATTTTTAAAAGTTTTTTTGCTATTTATTCACTTACTTCTGAATAATAATTGAGCGTCTCATATACTTTAAATTACGGCTTATTAAGTATTCTAAACTTTCAGCATTATGTCAAGTTATCGTATTTAATAATCACCGAAATCATTAACATCAAACCTAAATATCGATTTTCCTATCATCACATATAAAAAATATTCCATTTACATATTATACTTATTCATAATATTTTCACTTTCCCCTGAGTAGTTCCTGAACTACTGTATTTCTTCAATCGTGATTCAAAATCTGCTTCGACCATTTCAGCAACTATCCTCAATTTGACCTGAATTTACATAACCATTCCCATTTAGATGATCAAATAAGGTAATCTGTGTCAATTATACTGAGCACAATACTCGAATGGACTCCAATGTGTCGCTTGCATCATTGTGCGCTGTCGGAATCGGATATTAATTATTGTCATTGCAGCGCTACTTAGCATTCGTTATGGAAACTCCGACAAGCATTGGTCACGTACTTCAGTGTTTATTAAAGGACGAAAGTTGGCTTGAGCCAACTCCTCTAAGGTAATAAGTTCCTCAGTATTCATGTATATCTACCTCAAATCTTCGCACAATCTCATATTTATGGTCTGACGGTACAAAAAATTGTACACAAAAAAATAAAACTTTCCAAAATAATCTTTTCTATCCTTAAGTCTTAGTGAATACTTCCGGCTCTAATTAAGAAATTATTGTTAGAGCTCTTTCACTCATAGACACTTCGTTTCTGTACAATCGAGTGTAATCTCCACAGTACTTTTCCTTTGTGGTAAGGGTTTTCGAACCTGCCTGAATTATGCCTGAACTACCTTCTTTCAACTAAATTAAAGCGGTAAATGTTTTTGTCTACCAACTACGCACCGCAAAGCAGGGGAAAAGAGACTATAATTTCCGTATCTCTTTGTATGTTTGCTTCTTTGTGGCTTGAAACAGACAAACATCTGGGACAATTTTCATGAATCTTAAATTTCAAATCATGACTCAATAGTTTAAGATAAAAAATGCATGATTTTAAGTTTAATCAAAATAAATACTCTTTTTTAATTCCATATTTTGTTAAATAAGTTTCATAATTAATCTTAAAACCTTAAATTAAATTTTTGCACCGTCAAGACTGTTCACAGATCTCGGATAAAGGAGTACCGAAGAGGTGGAGGACTCGATAGAAAACAAGAAGATATTTTTTATGTTCGCTTTCTGTAGCCGGGTTTTTTGATTACTGGTTACTTGACTTATTTTATTAATTATTATTTATCACTACTTTGCCTGTTCATTGCAAATAACTGAATTATTTTGACATCGAAATTGATTAGTTAGGAATTATTGAATTAGTGTTGACATTATACTATAGATTTGATTTCATTAATAATATATGTAAAAACATCAGGAAAATTCATCAAGTTCGCCACCAATAAACTACAGGGGCTACAAGCTCATCAAAGAATCAAGTGGTGCCTACATCAATATTTCAGCTGCTTCAAAGATATAGTATCTGTTCACAGCTTCTCACACTCCGAGGAACCCCTTAATGTTGGAAGCGGATCCTGTATTATTTAGAGCTAATCTTGTGCACGGAATTCACCCTAATCTCCTTTTATGAGCAAATAAGGAAAACATTGAAATTTCAATCTTGCTTCCTGCTCCCCTTTTGAATACGCAATGTGAATGTTCTCATTCCTGTTTATCTGAGCGTCGTTGTTCTCATCAAAATACTGTTTTAAATTGTCTGCTTCAAAACATAAATCCTTGGACAACATTATATTTCATCGGTAAGACATAGTAAACGTGCAAGTAACACCGATAATCGACGATGTATCTTCGTTTCGTATTTAGTCAACGCATCGGAGTTGCCTTCAGCCACTGAAAATAGCGGCGACCACTTGCCATCAAACCGGCCGTCTACTCACTTGTCAACTGTTACCAAAAATCTTAATGACTATTACAGATGTATCTGAAACCTGTGAATAATATATTGCTAATTGTAATATAGTGTACAGGAGTGAAATGAGACAACCGATCGATTCCCATAACTTTTTTTTAATGCCCCCATAGATCATGTGAAATATCTGAGATACCATCCTCCTTATCATCAATCAAATTCCAATCAAAGCCAAAATCAAAATCAAAATTTTATGCTTCTATTAAAACAGCTTCTAGTCAGTAAATGATATAGAATGAAAATGCAAACTTGAGGCTTTTGACATCAGTGCCGAGGGGCAACGGTAGAATAACTACTGAGTTTGTATCTGCACTGGAAAAGAGTACACTGTTATAAAGTTTTTCCATCTGCTATAGATTAAGGACTGTCCATTAATTCTGCAATCTTATTGCAAAGTAAGTAATAATTTATTCCTTCTCAAAATACGGCGTTTAATACACCGATTATCGTGAGAACAATATTGTCTCTCCGTGTTTTTCTAAGTGACATTTTGAATTTGGATCAAGCACAAATGTAATGTACGAAATAAGAAATAATCCCGTTGCCCTTGCTAGATGTGTCTCCTTTTAACAAGGACAAAGTTAATTGAGTGTATCTTTTTAATGCTCTACTTTTGTTGCAGATAAGTTGCAAGGAGAATAAAATGTAATTAATATAGTTACATACTATAACATATTATTTCCTGACAATTATAAATGAAGTATATGTAAATACAAAAAACGTGGTCTTTTCCACGTCTAATTATGTCTTAGCTCTGGAACCATGAATTATGTTATTATTGAATAATGTATGAAATAATATTTATTCGAAGTTGGTTTTTACAAACACTTTTCGAACGTCAAACTAAGACATCACTTCATTTACTGTGAGTGTTACTTATGTAATAATGTTAATTAAACTATAATAAATTGTTAAAACATAATAAATGGTGTATGTTAATATAAGCTATTTATTTTACTGTGTGAAACTGTGTTTGTGACATTTCAGAATTGTAATGTAGGGAATTATTTATTAATCGGCCGAGAAAAAAAATACTTCTTTTCATTTATTATAAAATCTATTATTATTATATTACATTTGTATTGCTAGGTCCAACAAAAAAGGTTATGTCCGAATTTGGGTAAACAAAAATCAAATATGTAAGTATCAAGTATGTGAAAAATCAGTAGATAGTATATATCTTTTCCATTACGTAAATACAGCAAACATGCTCGTTCTATTTGTAACTGGATTAAGAAACGCATAGCCCACGGGTGATCTTGGTTGAATGTCAGTACATTCCACGTTAGATAAGAGAGGCTATTGAGATCAAAAAATATCCTAAGAATTTTAATAGAGATGTTGGGTGTCAAACGCCCAAGCGTGAATTCGAGTAGTAACTATGACAGGTAAAAACAGTGTCAAGTTCAATAAGCGACGATGCCGTAAGTGTCGTGTGTGTGATATGGTACCTAACAACGCAAATCGACCTAGACGAAGAGTTGACAGGCTCATCTGTGAGTAGTGTCTGTCAACTGTCAAAAGTTTCTCCCCGCCACCGCAGTCTCACCGCATACATTATCCAAGTAATTCGATCGAAATTTCGGTTGGAATACAAAAAACGTCTGTAAACTAACTGAATTAGATTCCGTTAAGATATCAGTCACGTATAATATGTATTTGAAAAACATTACCGCGATTATTACTCGGGTCACAGTTGAGTGAGCCAGCTCCATTAATATGCACACAAAGGATGCTTTGTAATGGCGAGTGACCGGCGTCGATCTTGCGCCAGTGCCAGCGGGGCCTTGAAATTAAACTTTTTAAACTCGTTCTATACTATTTTATAGTTTCTTGTACTTCACATAGGTAAACTAACGACCTGTCGGAGTTCGTTTGTGTTGGACTATTATATTTATATATATATATACATGATTATTAAAAATTTAATATTTTTGCCTTAATTAGACATTATTAGGTTAACGAACATGTTACATAGACTATTATCTACACAATCACGTGTTCTCACTACACACCAATTATCACGAACATCGGTCAAACAGCCTTTGAGTTACAACGGAGCATATCGACAAACAAACGGACAGAAATTTAAAAAAAGTCAAATTGCTATAAGTTTGCCATAAAACGAATATTTATCATGAAATTGAGAGAGAGACATTACAGATTTATATGTATAGATAGATAGATTTTATATAGCTTATCCGCGGGATCACGTTTTCTCACTACATACCAATTTTCATTAAGATCGGTCAAGCCGTTATTAAGTTATCTCGAGACATCTAAACAGATTTATATTATGTACTAGCTGTGCCCGCGACTTCGTCCGCGTGGAATTTAACAAAAAAGTTATTTAATAGAAATAAAAGTAGCTTAAGTTACTCCTTATTACATCAGCTACCTGCCGGTCCAATCAAATCGGTCCAGCCGTTTCAGAAATTAGCCGGAACAAACAGACAGACAGACAAAAATTGTAAAAAATGTTATTTTGGTATATGTACCGTATATACATTCATATACATGTAGTAAAAAGCGGTTATTTTAATATTACAAACAGACACTCCAATTTTATTTATTAGTATAGATGTTATAGTAATATAGCTTATATAGCCATATTTGTTTCCATGTATTTGTTTGTTGGACATAGTTACTTGAAACTTCTCTATCGATTGGCAAAAATAATTTTCACACACAAACACACACACGTATACACAAAGTATTCTAAAGTCTTCACCTTTTAATAAAAAATATTTTCTTCTTTACCTAATTACACCCCATAAACATGTAAAATCACAAAACGGAACAGCAAACTATTTGAAATTAGTGATTGTACTAAGTCAGTCACAAATGTATTGCTATACGTGAGATGCGAAATTTTATTTGTGCTGTAGGTATTACCCATCCTTATTAATTCTGCTGTTAGTTGATATTCTACAATTTTAGGCAAAAAATTATTAGATTGAATAAAATTACCAGAACAACAGTTCTTTTTCTGTATTATTTTCGTTCGTTTTGGCCATATTGGGGCGGCCTAGAATACTTCCCTCATCCCATGCTGGTAGAACAGGTGTAGTAAGAAGAGACGACAGACACTGGTTTGTTTAGTGGTTGGGATTCGCGTAAGGATTATATTATCAGGTATTAATATTATTACTGGTTATTATTTCCGTGAAGCCTGCTTGACTAGCTACCACCCGCCTGCTCGAGTCAGCCGCCAAACGACTCGTCGTGTTCCGGCTGGGGGCTTGAGAGCGCCAGTACTTTCTTTCTTACCTTTTTCTCATTTCCTGGCCGACAACGCATCGGTGATACCTTTGATCTTGCTGATGTCCATGGGCGACGATGACCACTTAACATCGGGTGGCTCATCTGCTGGTTTGTCGATTATTAACATAAAAAAGTTCTTCTGTTTTGGTACAAAATATCATTGTACTACTCAAACTATTTTTACTTTATCATTGAATCTGTGGTTTATTAGATTAATTTTGATTTGTAAGTTATTGTACACGAAGGCGATTTAATGAAAACGAAATAAAAATAGTACGTTTAACCTGTGACAATTTTTTGTAAATATTTGCTAGCGGTCTACATTCACTGCGCTCCCGTGACCCGTTCGCGGTTGGAGTACTGATCTGGTGATGTAAGTGTGATTGCGACCTGCCCACGTAAATGCCACTTAAAGCGATACCGTTTTTTTTTTAAGTAATAAATAAATAAACTCACACCCCGCACTACTATTCCTTGTGTTGCGTGTAGCATGGACATACACAAATATGACGTCACAAATACCCTTGACCCGAGAACAAACATTTGCCTGTCACATAAATGTCTGCTCCAGCCGGGAAATTGAACCCGGGACCCCTTGCTCGGTAGGCACGGTCACTACTACATAACACTGCAGGGCTATGAGGTCGTTTGTAAATTAGTTCTTGATTACTGCAACCAAAAAACATTGAAATTTATTTGACGATTCCTTTTAGGACAGTGGTAATAACAACACGCAAGTCCCTACTTTCAATAGAACAAACAGTGCTTTTGTGTTTTGTTTGTGTTTGCACTTAAGTCTGGTCAGTTATATTAATACCGAATAGTATTCTCATAATTATTGAAAATTCCTTGGCTGTTTACAATGTTGAATTGAAGAAATAGTGCTTTGAAAGATTCATGAACGGGACGGGATTATATTATTCCATTGTTTACCTATTTACAGGCTTTTATAGGCCTATCATGATTTTTATTTTTAGATAAAGTCTAGAAAATGTTACGATACATCCTTATCAAATTCGCACTATATACTTTTTACTTGTAACATTCACATCAACAGTTACTGTTATCACGAAATAAGTAAATAGTCAACATTGAACGAGTACACGCACAAATCTATAATAAAACATATTTACACTCATATCTTAAGAATAATAAGACATCATAATTATTTAGGTACCAATAAAACATACATAATATGATTATGATAAAGTTATCATTATCAGTCAGAAGTGTGCTTTCTGAAAACGGAATAGGTTAAAATTAAATGAAATAAAATGTACCTTTTTTTTAAATGACATGTCACTAACACAAAATAACATTTATTATAAAAAAAAGGATATTATTATTATTATTTACAGGTTAAAGCTAAAGAGGCGATCGTACCAACGTACTATTTTTATTTCGTATTTAACATATAAAAATATTCACTAAGTAGCAAAGCATTAATGGGTCTTTTTATTTTATTTATTATGAATCAATGCTTGACTACAATCAGAGCTGCTGGTGACAAGCTTACATGGTAAAGCGCCTTAAGTTAAAAAAAGCCTATTTACTCTTGCCTGAAACTCACACTGTAATCACTGTAATGGGATGGAAACACCGATGCGGGCAGACCATTTGAATCTTCTTTTATTGTTAGATCACAGGCATGCCAAGTTAAAAGTCATCTGGCCTTCCTAGAACTTTCAACACTGAGTAGTCACAAAGTTTTCGACCAATCTACAATATACTAAACTAAGCTACCAATAATCTAACTGATCTATTTGATTCCAATTAAAAAATAAGTAACACTAAAGTACCGTACAAAAACCAAGTACAGCTACATAGGCTAGGTGGGACAACGATATTAATAATAAGTTAAATATCATTTTTAACATTCAATCTTGATTTAAAACTATCTCCTCTAGCGGTATTACAGAGAACTACAATGTCTTACTTTCTCCGAACAGTCGTGCGTATATGAAACTAGATGGCGCTGTCAATACAATCTCCGAATTTGACACCTCGCACTTGAATAAGATGCTCACGGACGGAACTCTATAGAGTCACAGTTCGGTAATGGCCGCTGTCGAGGTGGTCTGTTTGTGTCGCTGTTAGTGAACCGCGCGTCGATTGGTTGTTTACTTTATTTACATACACAATCTAGCCCTCACAATCACTGTAACAAGTGTTATTGCAAATATTGTTTTTGTTTTAAACAAAACAGAAAACAAATCGAGTGTGTTTTGTAAAGTTTTGGCACGCCGTGATGTGCAGATCGCTCACGTAGCACTGAAATGGGAATGCAGCGTTCGGTGTGGAAATAACAGTGTTGTGGTGTGCCGATTGTGAAGTTGATCCAATGCTGGGCTTCAGGAGCACGATGTGTAACAGGCAACATAGCCAAGCGTGCTTGAACACGTCCTTGTCGATACGGCAAGAAATACAGAGGTTCGAGAGCGTGCATCCGTCGATATACGCTCTCTACGACCTTGTGGAGCTGGTACCTGACCCGCTGTTGGCTCAACAGATTCGTGACCACGTCGTCGCTATCGAAGGTTTGTTATTGTGCACTCCATATCGAAGTTCCCGCGTTGTTTACTTCTCTCGCGGTGCCGGTTGTTTCTAAGGAAACGTTGACCCGTTTTGATCGAGGAGAACCACGCTGGTAACCTTTTAGTACTTAAACCTGTCGCTAAATAAACGTTTTCCTATTTCTTATCTATAATAATCTGGTAGGATAACGAAGTAGGAATAAAATCTCGGGTAAATAACTTTCATGTGGCAGTTTTATTGGTTACAATCTCACCGTATGGCCCTTTATCGCTTTTTAATGGGAAATAAATTATAATGTGTTGAATTGTAGGTAAGAAATGTACATTAAAATAATTACCAAGAAATTCACACTTAGCTACTTAGATCTCAATACTTAGGTATTTACTGTTAAACTTCATACTCTAATTGCCATTATGAGACGTTAATGATTGCTAATAATTACGCTTACCTGAACAACTTAACGAACTACATAAATGATGTGATCTTAAAGTAGTGTAAAAATTTTATTTATGACGTAAATGATACTAAGATTATTAAATACAGTAAGTTGTGCACTCATTAAATGAGCGAAGCTCGCACATTCTTGTTGGCTCTTCTGTTTACGTTGGTAAATATAAATTATTACACAGTTGTAGCGGCCAAAAGGGATGCCTTGCCAAAAAATATATAACTTTTTGGGCTTTAACTCTTCAATATAACGAGCACAAACTCAATTTCAAGCTCACAAAATATGTCCTAACACCCCTAAATGGCTTATATTCAAAATCACAAAATGACATGATTTTTAAAAGTACTAATTTAGAGCTCTACACAGAAACGTTGCATTTGTTGATCACTTCAATGTTCAAACTATGTAGTGGAAATACACGTAACTGAAAGTTCATTACCTAAAAAGCGATCTATTATTCACAGACGGACATATTCTATACACATCGTGGTTTTTACCATACGAGTACTTCTCTTCCTCTGTGGCCGTTTTTGTTCGCACGTGCGAACTTCTGAGTCAACTACACTCAGGATATCCACCCATCGTGTGGTCATGTGATGTTGTATTTTTAAACAGATGATTTAGATACGATCAGATGGTCCGACCGATTTATAGAAATTAATGCCAGGTTTCCGAACTTGGAGGTTATTACTCCTGCATGGGTAAAACTATAATTCTATGGGGAAAATACAGATGGTAAGAATGGATAAATAGTAATCATTAATGTATTTTTTTACTCATTATGTAAGTCAATAAATGACTACAATCCCACCTGATAATAAGTGGCGATGTAGCCTTAAATGGTAAAACGAATTAACTTATTCTCGCTAAAATCCATTCACTCCAGCCTTGAATTCATTCACACTGTAATGGCATGGCAATACCGATGTGATGTACCATTCTAATCTTTCGCGGTGCGCATTTCAAATGACGGAACAAAGCGCGTAGTCCGTACCGGAGGGATACTTACGACGAAAGGATGGATAGTTGACGTGCGTCGTGTAGTTCGACAGTGGAACGGGGATGGGGAAACAGATTGTATAATTTTTGCGCGTATTCTTCAAATGTGTCGTTTAGATCCTATTTAAATTAAGTAAAATGACAAATTAGCATGGAGGCTAAAATTAGTTTACTAAATTGATCCAAAGGTATATAATCGTTAAGACCAGGAACGACTATATTGATGTAATGTAAAATTATTAATGGCTCAAGTTTTGAAATTTTCCATACAAGTGAAGTGTACATACGTGAACAAGAGGAGTATTTTTAAATTGCTTTTAAGTAACACCCACCTGAATGACAAATCAGATTGCCGTGCAATTGTCGCATGACCTTCGCAACCTCAAATTACATTAAATTACCGGAGATCAATGGTAATTGCCCAATTCATTCATATTGTATACTGAAGTTCTTGGTTCGTGACCGCCAGTGGCACAAGCATGGGCACTTATATTATGTGTTACTTCGTCGGAATCGTAAATGCAATTCAGCGGTTGGCCTCTGCCCGTCATACAGTAGCATAGTTGAGTACGCACCTGTTATGAAGGAAAATGTATCTTACGATGGACTTCGATGGCTTGTAGTTATAAACGACGAAACCAGCACTCATATTAGCTAGCAAATAAAAATTAATTAAAAATTCTAACTCCCAATTTAAGTTATAGCTTGAACGGTAGATTGAAAAGCTGAGGTACCACTTAAAGTGGTCACTGGTTAAATTCGCCTATTCGTAGTTCATAATTGGACTTCGAAAACACTTTAGAAGGAAGCCCGTCCCACAGTTTGCGTTAATTACGGCCATTTTATATTTTCTAATTTAAAAACTGATTGCAAAAGACAACTATCTATATTACTTAGATTCATATTAACCACGAACGGAAAGGAAAGGACTAAGGTAACTGAAGAGTAGAATACAATAAAATCAAAATCTTGATACTGCTGTGGAACAAATGTAACATAACTCACTTAACTCGACTGATTTCGCCTGTCCAGTGAAGGGTTTTAGTCCTCGGTTCCCGGTGGGTGCAAATTTTAATGTGATATATAGGTATTTAGACTCTTGTCTTTACGTAATGTTTAAATTTGAGTCTCCTGGCCACTTGCAACATAGGGAATCTTTACGTGGAGGTGTCACTGATTGATCGGTTATTATTATAATCTTGTTGTTTATGCTTTAAACAGTTCGTAGAAACTTACTTGAATATCAGCCTTATCATTGAAACATAATGGTAACTTTTAATGGATACGTCAAATTAAATTCTAATTCGGGCCAAGCGAAGAGTACACCTGTCTCATTATCTCAAAGCACTGTTATTTTGACAATTTGAAAGTCACATACCTATTGAGTTAGTGAAACAGTTTTCATTGCTTTGATTCTTTGTTCAGACAAACCCGTCTCCGTAACCCAGTTGGTAGTCCGCCTGCCTCCCGTGGGAAGGGATCCGGGTTCTAATCTCGAATATCTTCCTATGTATTTGTAATTAATAAAGCAGGTACATATGCAACATATTATAGATTTCTAGTATAACAAATTTTGTTTTTGTGATCCATTAATTACAAAACCAAAATAATAAAAACATTAATACTTTTTTACGGTTTGGAACTTTGAGCTCGTATATTTAAAAAAATATATGACTTACGGCATAGTATCATTGAATATTTTTGATTTTAATCATTTTGAGCTGAATTGGGGCGGCCTAGAATACTCCCCCCAATCCCATGCTGGCAGAATAGGGTATCATAAGAGGCGACAGAAGCCAGCCTGCTTGGTGGTAGGGCTTTGCGTAAGGATTGTATTATTAGTATTATTATTAAGTCATTAATATTTTTACTGGTATTATTGTCCGTGAAGCCTGCCTGGCTAGCTACCACATGCTTGCTTGCAACAACTGATATCCAAAACCTTACGTTTTTTTTATGTTAAAGATAACTTTTCTGGTAGTTATTTTATCTTATGTTGAATATGTTCAAAAAATTATAGTATACAGAATTAAAGGAAATTCCCTCTCTTTTTTTTTCTTTTTCTCTTGATCGCAAACTGTATATTTTAGCGTTTTTTTTTTTCATTTTTTTAGTTCATTGCTACGAAAGCGTATTTCCTTAGTTTTTTTCAACTGTAAATTTTATATATAACATTCGGAATGCAACGCCAATTTCGATCGATTCACATGAATCATCATGGCTCGAGACTGGCGGCGGGGAAAAACTTGACAGGTGACACTTAACAGGCACCGTAGATGGATAAGCCTGTCAACCTGTGTTTCGATCGTTTTTCTCTTTTATGTACGATATTACGAAATATCAGTAACGTCGACATGTTCACGCACTTAACTCGACACATACTACTTTCAACTTACACACACAAATCACAGGCTGGAGCCGCTTCTCGAACGTAAACACGTATTCTACTAATTCAATTAAATTCTATTCATTTATTGCTGGATTTACACAAGTTATACAAGGTAATAATATTATATTATCGATAGCCGTTAAAATCGTGCCGATCCGCGTGTACAATTTGATAAATATGTATACAAAATAAAAAAAAAATATATTATTACCCGTTACAATTAAAGTGTTTAGTGTTCGCGATGTAACGTTTTAAATCGTAAGCTTCAATTATTTACATTCTTCACCGCGATATTTTTGGTAGGTATCACTGCAAGAAGTGGTTTATAAATCTTATCACTCATTTCGATTCGACCTAAAGCAATTGATAAGTTGCTATCAATTCTTCAATGCCAGTTAACAGTCCATTTCTTATTGTCTGTATTTATGTATCTTTACTTATCTTACAACCTTGAAAGGTCCTCGGAGCGATAAAACAACGTCATGAGCAGAAATGTGCATCCACCTATATTATTGTAGTGTGATTTTTAACCAGAACTAAGGTATAGATAGAGAGTTTATTGGAAACTAAACCAAACTTCATCACCACTCACCATCAGGCGGGATTGTTGTCAAGCATTAAGTTATAGAATAACATATTATAGAATTACATAGGTAAAACAAAACTGTTGGAAGTAATATATGATTATCAACAAAGATAGACTCTTGTTTCGGATCTACACAAACGCTTAGGCAGTTTCTTGTTTATTTGTTTTTTTTTATTTTTAGTGTAATATTGTATAAAGTATATCCGAATAATATTTGTATTGTTTAAGGATGCACCCATATTTAAAGAAAAAATATTCTGTCTTTGGAGGTCGCTTTGTCTAAGTTTACAAATATACGATGAGTTTTGTAGCGTCACAGTAGCCGAAATCAGCTTTAAGGCATTATCAAAACTGTGAGAATAAGTAACGAAGACAAGTAAATATTTTAACAAAAAAACCACTTCAATTCAAAAAGGTGTTTTTTTTTGTTTTGTCCCCTGACTTCACCCTAAGGGGTGGTGATTTTTCCTCAAATTTAAATGGGATCCAACGGGAATTACAACAACAACTCTCAAACAGGAAAGGTATTTTCTAAATCTATTAATAAACGACAGAGTTCTGAGGTAACGAACTTAAAAAAATACAAAAATATTGAAATCCTCATCCTTTTTGAAGTCGTTTAAAATTAAAATTAATTGCGTGGATGTAATATTCTAGAACTGAAGAATTCATTGAAAACATGACAAACGGTTTAAAATCACGGCAAAGGTGCCTATTAGTTATAAAAAATTCATACAAAAGTACCGAGCGTAACTAAACAAGGTGGATGTAAAAAATGTTTTGTTATTATCACCGTTGAGAAACAAAGGTGCTTTAGCAGAAAGACTGTAATAGGGTTACCACCTGTACAAACATTATTGGTTTACATTAAGTTCTATTCCATTTGGTTTTGGGCTACAAACTAGTGTTTAATAAACAACACCATACAATATTATGCTTTTTAGTCGGTTTAAAATGAGCATAGGTTTCCCTCAACGTGTATAAAAATGTAACTATGACTGTGCTTCCATTTTAAATATTGGATATGAATTAAAAAAATTGAAACACTAAAAAGTAATTTTCTATGAGGCGAGTAAATTTGGATGTATTAAATTATTACAGTTTGTGTGTGACAACCCTATCGACGACATTGTTAAATTGTAAAGGGAAAGACAAAACGTTTTGAATAAAGTCTGCTTTACAATTAGCCAGTTCTGATGAATAGTCTAGAAAATTACATTATTCAGTCCACAGAATGGAAATGGTATTATAATATTTCGTGATCCAATTAATCACTGTAAGTAGAGAATACTTGTTATGGGCAATTATAACTCAAGTCCATGACCACTGCAAATGCCGTTTGTCATAAAAGAAATATGATTTTGAACTTTATTCGCTGCTGAGTATTGCATTATTATATGTATATGTAGGTATGTTATGTACCAACACATAGAACTGGAACCTGGCATTACATCCTACTATTTGCCGCTAAAAAGAGAATCCTTACGTCATGAGTCAAAGTCGGTCAGTCTACTTCGAAAATTGAAAGTGATGTATCACACACATCACACAGTTCAAGATGGATGAAAGATCAAGGTTTTTGTTTCCGAAACCGGAAACGTTTGGAAATTCAGGTAACCATCAGATACTTTGTCGCTATTGTCTCGAGGGACCTTGAAATAACTCTGTTAGATATTTTAAAGTAGGGTCTGAACCTACTTTTAAAGTTTAGCATTTAAAATATATCAAAACATTTTACAGTCGGTGTTATCAATCGTTGTATTATCGTACATTTTATATAAATTTTTTAATGTTACAATTATTAACATACTATTATGTCACTGTTTAGACCAAGCTAGAGTGAGGCTGCTCGAAACATCAGCGGTTTTCGTGAACATTGCGATTTCCAAAAATATTGACAGGTATGGATGGTGTTTGTGGTTGGCAGCGGGCTATTTGTGATGTGCAATAGACATAACATTTAGTGTTCCTACACCCTGTGATTAATAATACAAGGATTCTTGCAGTTGTGTCCTCAATTATAATTTGCCCCGAAATCGTTGCGATTGTCTGAGATGCATTCTTCATTTAGGGTGCTATACTTAGTGTGACTTGATATATTTAAAAACGTAAAAAATAAAAAGCGGGTAATACAAGACTGCTCAAAAGCTACAACCAAGCACGGTAAACACCTTCGGGATTAAACTGAGTGGTACAGAGCTCGGCGAACTTCAAAAGGAAGGTCGGGGCAAGATATTCGTGTGACAGATAAAGACTTCTTCTCGAGTCATAGGTGTTCGAGATGTCGTATATGAGCACGTCCATACCACCCGCGACAGGGAATCCTAGTACGAGTGTGTGAGTGTGTGAACATCTATATATTTATATATATGTATCTGGTAAATAAGAAAAGTCCATGATATACACAGCACATTGCAAAAAGTGAAGTCTAACCCAGATCGTGAGAGACTGCTTTATACATATGTTATTATTTATTTTATCTGTATGTGTAATACTACTGTAATATCCCTGAGTAGTATTTTCATAGAACTATCAAAGCAGTATATCAAGCTAATAGAAACTTGAACTGCTTGAATTATTTTAAACTAATCGGAATGAAATCTGAACTCCGACAAAGTACTATTGACGTTTCAAATACGAATATTGATGGAATGCTATTGACGCGCGATGAAATTGTAAACACTGCTTAAATCAGAATTTACTAAAAAGGAATTTCATATAGATATCTTATAAGTGAATACAGTGACCCCATTTCCTTACCTGAGATTGCGTTTATACATCTATTCCGCCTTAGCAGAGTACCTATTAGCCCAGATTGTAAATAAACGTTTTTAATAACTCGTTCGTTCACAGTCATTGGTTAACCGTTGTAATAAAAAGGTTAACCATTAAAATATAGCTGATGAATAGGGTCTGCCTCAAAAAAGTGACTGTCACAATATGGCGGCCAACGGCCATGCTCTACATTTTTTTCTAACGTTTTTTTTTACGAAGAGACTAAACTGCTTTAACTAGTTGATATAAGAAAACTAACGATTGTAGCCCAAAAACATGGGTCACTTTCATTAATTCTAACCTGTTAAAAGGATAACCTTGTCGGGTTTCTGCGTCCAATTTTAATATAAAGGACTCGGGTGTGTACATGGAAATGGTAACGGGCAAAGTCTATACAATTTGATCCAGCATTTGAATGTCTTAATGGAACTCAACTTGATAGCTTTTTCATATAATTATGGCGCCTTAAATCAAAACGTCAACGGAATAGCGGTCTCTCTGTCCTGATGTATTATCTCCGATCCACGTCACAGCCTCACGTGAACTAGCTGGTGAAAAAAACGTTATCGCTTACAAGCACGTCTCGTTCGAGCACGGTGTTTATTATGCGAAAGCAATAGATCGCTTTATACAGTATTATCAAGCTACCAAATTTGAGATTGGAGGTCCAGATGGAATACTTCGTCCATATTCGTTGCCCCGTATATGACACACGTACCTGTTACTATTCCTTTATCGATCCGTATACAAATATAAACGCAACTGTCAAATATAAGATGATTGAATAATTATGTAAATGAGCCTGAAAAAGACTTATATAATAATTAGATTAATGTTTCATTAATTTGGCGTAAGCGCCCAGCTCTGAAACGCACTTCGCGTTAAATTTTACTTTAAAGTACGGTAATCCTAAGTAAGCGATAGATAAATATAATCTATATATATAAAAGAGAATGTATGTATGTTTGTATGTTCACCTGAAACTCGAAAACCGTTGGCCCAATTGATATGAAACTTTGCATACCTATAAAGGGCGACATGACCAATCCGATGAACATACTTACGTTAGTGCCAGGTAGGTGGCAGTGATTTTTATTGTTGAAGCATAGGTCCAATTGATATGAAATTTTGTATGTATGCATGTGACGGCATTGGAACACTAAAAAAACCAATAAAACGCTAACAAAACACATGGTTCCCGCGTTGGTAAACCGACAAGTTGATTTGTTGTTTATAAGAAAAATCATAAATAATAAAAAATGATTTTAATTGACGTATTAAAAATGGTAGATTTCTAACGTGAAGCGAAGCGCAACGGGCACCAGATAGTTTTAAATAATTGAAAATATTCAAATCGACAACCCTGCCAGCTGCTGGTCTCTTTACGCTACGTTCTTGATTAAATAACAGTGATTTTCTATAAGTCATAAACTTTAGTGATTTCTATCCAACGAGAATTATAGAATCCGTTAACTTTTTGACGCACGGTGTCATCGTTCATGAAATTTTGCTACGTCACCAAAGGTAGTCTACCGTGGCCACAACTTTATGAGAAGGTTTATTAGAACATTATATTATCGGAGTCCCTTGTTGGATAAGAGAGATACTACTACGTGCATTCGAGTTGCTCGAAAATCCACAAAAGCGATAAATAACTTGTTTAATTGGTAATGGAGTCCGTTTATCCTAGTAGTGTTTAAAAATGTATAAATAGGTTTTTATACGATATTTATTATTTTATGAAGTCAATCAATTTATAAACAACCGTAATCAGGTACGTTACATGGCTCTCATAATATACGTATTTATGACGGGATTACTGATTTCTTGCGGTCAAAGTCGGTGGTAAAATATAGTTCTATATCGTGGGACATCATTTCCAGTAGTCTCCATGTTATATATACATTAGGTTGGTTTGCGTTAATTAGACACTATTTCCGACCGATTGTGGTAATAGACTTCGTATGTGACGTCGTGTTAGACCACCCCGTGGCCATGTTTGTAGTGACCCTGCGTGCCGAGCCAGGGGTCCCAGGTTCGATTTCTGGCCGAGGTAAATAATTATACGAGTATAGTAAATATAAATGTTTATTCTCGGGTCATGGGTGTTTGTAATGTAAATTTGTGTACGTTCATGTCAACCGCAATACAGGGTATTCTACTGCAGTGGTATACGTAGTTTCTTTTTTAATAAAAAAAATTAACACGACCAATGAGAACATTATAAAAAAACATAGACTGTAGTCTATCTTTATTTTCCGACGTAAAATTAAAAAAAAAATATCTGTCACATTTCGACTTCTAATTTCAGCCTCATTTAATTTATAGAGTGAATTACAGAGAACTGTAAACTGAATGTATTAACTGTATGCCTATGCCGAATTTTATAACGTAGTTTGCGTTAAATAGGAGTGCTTGAAAATGATTACGTACGATATGAGACGGCCAGCCCGTGCATCAGGTGATTGAAACCAAATCACATTATGGCTGAAATATAATTTTGAAACTGTTGAATTCGTTGCCACATTATGCATGCAACTAGTGTCTTTATTATGTGCGTTTTATCTGGTGAATATGATGCCTGTTTGGCAGTTGCATAATAAGAAGATATGTTTAACAAATAACCAAATCAGACTTCATATAACCAAAGAATAAAAAGGGGTCTGTGTTATTATTGTACATAAGGAGATGTAAGAAGTTATACTCCTTTAGCTTAAATGAATGACGCAAGAACAAACATTTATCTTCACATAAATGTCTGTCCCGGAAGGTAATCGTATCCGGGACCCCCCGCTGGGTAGGCAGGATCACTACAAACTGGGTTACGATGTCGTTGGTTAATTTGTAGGTTATTTAATTAATAATTTAAATTAATTTTTGTACTTGATCAATTTTAAAGTTGACAGGCTCATCTGTTATCGGTGTCTGTCATGTGTTACCTGTCAAGAGATTTTCCCGCCGCAGCACTCTCGTCGTAATCATGGTCCATGCAATTAAAATATTGTTATAAAATACAAAAGTCCGCCATAATCTATGCCATACAAGTTTAAAATCATATCCCGAACACGGTTGCTAACCTATCATCAGGAGTATAATGAGTAGGTACAATGCATTTGAAGTCTTTATAAATAAGAACTCTCATACTGTGTTAAAGAATAGAGAATAGTCTAAAATTCCAACCCGCCATTTTGTTTAACATCGAAGTTAACGAGACCGTCAATGGTACTGTAGCAGAACTGTACCTGTAACCTGTGAGGACGGAGGGCGGCGTGTGGTGGGCGGAGTCCATTCGTTTAATTAGTGTCGCCCTTTATAAATACAGCTGCATTGTTGCCGTTTTGTTGTCGCTTCTCAAAGAGCTTCAAGACGACTTTGTTCTTGAATATATGCTAAGATATTATATGCTTTAGGGCCGGTGGTATTTGAATAAGTATGTGTTGTAATACGGCCATTGGTGCTTACGGCGAATGTCTCTTTGTCAGTATGTCAGTGTCTTTAATGGTACAACGTAACTGTAACGGGTACTTACGATTTTTGTGTTTTTTACTAATATTTCGACCCAATTATATGAATATCACGGTGAGTTATTAACAAAATAATTCAAATCAAAGTAAAAAGCGTGGGGTGCATTTTACTTCATTTTTATAACTTTTCTCTCATAGATAGTTGCCAATAGAATGATTGTGTCATATTTAATATATCAAGCACCCCACGCTTTTTACTTTGATTTGAATTATTTTGTTAATAACTTAAATATTATTATAATGTTTACTTGAGGTAATTAATTATGATTGATTGTCCGACCTTCTACTACTGTAATAAAGACTCTTTGTAATTAAAAATTATTTTCTACTTTTTAGTTCAATTAGCAATAAAAGCGTGTTTTTTTAGTTTTTTTCAACTATTATTTCTGCCCATAAACTGAGTTTAACTCAATACTCATCTCCACTATACAACTCTTCACTGTGCATACTTCGTCATGAACCGTCTTTTTTGTTACTGGAATCTTCCAAAAACTCTATTTATCTGGAGAGGTTACGAGTTGTATGAGATTTATATCCATTAAGATTAATATTTTATTAATAAAAATCACTATAACGAATCATGACATAACGGGCTCAAACCACGGCAACAATTCACCAGCCGTAATAAAAACAGTAATATCTCGGCTGAGTAGCCACTGAGCTGCTGCACAGTATTGTGTAATATCTCTTTGTTTAACCCGTAGTTATTAAAGCCAGTCTTTACTTCCGCCACACCGAACTGCGTTTCAACCAATTAACTTGGTGGGCGAACGGGTAATCGTTAAATTTGTTTGCCATGGAAACGATAGATGCGTTGAATCTGATTCAATATTTTTGATTTAATACAAATATGGTTGTATAAGTCGTTGTTTTAGGTTTCTCTTTAAAATAATAAGGATAAAATAAAATAAGGATAATTAAAACACAGTCAATAGCATTAGGATTTCAATACCAACTTAAGTTATAACCAGGGTTCGAAAATATCCGATATTTATTATAAATATCAAAATATCGGATATTTATGATATATATCCGATATATATCTAAAGTTTGATATATATCCATTTTGTATAAAAGCCATATTATTATTTTATTGTATTATTTATGTATACTATTTGCATATGTGTTTCATAAACATAATAAATTATTTAAAAAGAAAACTAAAATGTTTATAATGTTTTATTTATTTAGGTACTTGCAATGTGACAAATGAAACCAAAACATAAAATCTTCTAGATCAGGCAAAATCAACTGAAAAACATATATTACATAAACATATATAAAATTAAAAAACAGATTTTTTTCTGACACGACAGACGCCATGAATACCGTCAGAATTGTTGCCATTTATGGATTAGAACTCACTATTAGGGAGTATGTTTTAACTCTATTCCAACGCCATCTACATTAGGGAATTAGAAATACAGTAACGTCAAAAATTACTCAATAATATTAAATTTTATATTTATCATAAAAAAACATTTGATATATATCGGATATATATTGGATATACATCATGATATATATCCTCGAACCCTGGTTATAACGCTACAAAACATTTAATGTTAAAATTACATATAGAGTTATCAAACGAACTTTTTTTAGATACGTGTTTGTTCCATAAGGAAAATGCATTTTACAAAAAAATATAAGCTCACCACATTAGAATATTACTAGGTACCAAATAAATATCGTTAGAAATATAACGGAAAATATATAAAAACTGAGCTAAATCCGAGCACAGTGGAAGAACAATAACAATTTATCATGTCGATTATTACAAATACACATAAATTTAATTTTAAATATGTGCTCCTTCAGCCTTGACTACTTTTGATTTTACCTAGTATAATTTCAAAATATTTAGAAACGACTCTTTAAAAACTGTGTAATAAAACTCAAAAGTAGAACTGACTTTTCAATTTTGGTTCTGTCGAGGCACGTAATAACGTCGTAACGAAAAGGTACACGGATGCCAGACATTCCCTCACACCGCGTGAAGTCCGCCAGATAAATTGAACGGCGAACGGGACGTCGGAGCGCCGGGACGGGACCTCTATTGAAAACGTGACAGATCGACACACGGTACCAATACCGTTCCCGACGCGCGAACACTGAACACTGCGTCCACTCTTTATTATTTTACTGCTTTGGATATCCATTGTGCAGTACACATTGTTTCGATACTGTCGCAGTTCCAAAATTCAAATAAGCTCAGTAATGGATCTTGTTATTATCGAGTGTCGTGACGTGTGATAGTGGTTTCAAATATAGTCTTTTATATGCGTATCGGATCTTATACGCAACTGTTATTATGTTCGACGACCCAAGCCCAGCCAGGTAGCCCAGTTGATAGTGACCCTGCCTGCCAAGCGAGGGGTCTCGGGTTCGATTCCGGGGCAGACATTTATATCACAGATAAATGTTTGTTCTCAGGTCATAGTTGTTTGTAATGTCACATTTGTGTATGTCCATGCCACCCGCTACGTCAGGAATTCTAGTGCGAGGGTGTATGATAAAAGAAAATTATAAACGAGCAAACCATGGACCATCATACGGTAAATACAATATAGTGGTCACCACCACTGCACATGAGCGCGAGGCACTTACACGAGTACTGCAAGGATTAAACTGGGGGATACAGAACTCGGCTACCTTCAATAGGTGGCTTATGGCACCTTATGGCCTTATATGGCTTATGGCTGGATGAAACCTTTTATACCCCAAAACTACGTATTTGAAAGTATTAAAATTTTACTTCCGTTAAAGAAGCTGTTATGAGGAAACATGCATGGTTACCTTGAGCTTTTTATAATATCCAGAAATACGTGTGAAATCTTTCAAATCAAGCAAACATTTTTCATACTGTTGAGAAACCATAACCCAGCTATGGGACCAGCTATGATGCTTTATGAGAACGATAAAAAGTCACCAAATTGGGTTCTACAAGTCACAAAAATAGTTACGATGTTTAGTTTACTGGTATAGCAAGGCCGGCTACAGAAAGCACGACGGATACTACTTTCAATTTGAAATGTCTATTATTTTGGTTGGAATGGCTCGCAACCTTCGGGTAACGGAATACGCAAAGGTTGCACCCCATGCATCGATCCTTTCATTCATGCGTAGATATCTGCAAACCAACGAAGCTGTAGTCTTTTCACTCTACGGTTTTATTTACCGCTGCTTTATGAATAAATAATAACAGTTGTTACCTAATAATCTCATTTGGCTTGCACGTTCATTTGGTAATTCTACATCATAACAATAACTAAACGCCCAATAGCAGTGCCGATCGTTGTGAATCTCCATTACACTTATTCATTCACCCTCAATAAGAATCGGAAAATCTTGTAAGTTTAAATCTTTGTTCCAACTTCTTGGGGCGTTCCGAAACATTAACCAAATCCCATTTATGCGATTGGTGAGCTGTTAAACAATTTTAGCCAAAGTAATCGTCATGGTCATGGATTTTTCTTTTGCGAGAAGAATGTTTGATTTGGGTCTGGAAGGTTTATACGAGTATGTAATATATACGAGTTTCAAAAAATATTAATTTGTGTAATTTCCAAGCGATATGTACACACACAGACACCATAGCAAGGAGCAAAGTGTTGTTAGGTAATTTTGAATTGATTGCATTTTAAGATTATATTACATCCACACTTTGCCAGCGTGGCGGGCTATGGGCCTTTATCCCTTTCATTGTGAGAGTGACCCCGAGCCTGGCCGTGGGAGACGATATGGTTTGTAATCATAACATTTTCTTCATTCCATCATGTAATAACTTTAACCCATCTCCATTGTCAATTTCTGTTCCCTCTATTTCATTTTTAACTGATACAAGAAAATTCTCTATTTTCACACTATTCGCTTTGTTAAAACGAGAAGCTCTCCTAACGCCCTGGCTTGTGTAAATTAAAAATAGAACATGGACAGAAATATCCCAAACTCATTGTTTCAAACTCCAACATTTCTTTAAATAGTTGTTTATAGTTATTAGTGTGACAATAATTCTTCGTGCAAAATATAGTAGACACGTAGTATAAAACGTGTTTAAAAGCGGTCAGGAAATGAGCATTGAATGTTGCCTTATCAGCGGGATGCACGACGTCAGCTGTGCAAACACTTGCGCAGCCTTTGTCAAATAAAACGTGATGCGAATTTGTGTCGAGCACGTTTACGACAAACATTCGTGTGGTTTTATAACTCTCCGCGCGTGGTCACGAACAATTTTCATTTACACCGCGGCGCGTCCAACTCCGCGGTATAACTCCGCGTTGACAGAGCAATCAATGCGTTCGGTCTTTAATTTGTTGTTCTTTGCTTTTATTATTGTTTACTCCTGTAATAGGTTGTTTCAGTACACAATACGAATGTTATTATAGATACAAGTTCATCTGGGCTGGCACCATGGTTGCGGTGCTGCACGTGCTTATGTATCAGCTTGAATGATATTAGGCCTAGTAAATTAATAATTAGGTGCTGTATCGTCTTCAATAGTATCGATTTACAGATTTTAAATTGCTATTGTGGTTACTTGCTGCTGGTAGTAGATGTCTGTGGGTTACAGGGTTCAATAATATAAGGTAGATTGCGATTGTTACTTACAGGTTTAATTTATGAAAAAAAAACCTTTTTCGCGGTGCCATGGCGTAACAATAAAAGAATCCCTTGTATGTTACAGTTGATTAGTAAACAATATTATTTCTTTTAGGTTCCGACTGTTGCATATCATAGATCTCTGTATGAATGTTAACCTAAAAAAGCGAAAAAAAATAAATAATTGTAACTATATAATTGTACTAAAAACGAAAATAAATTTAAATAAAATATTATTATATGAACTACATCCTAAAATGTTGGAAATCGGCGCCAAATGAAATAGATGATGGTAAATACGAGTATGCTCAGTTCAATCCCGCCACATCCCACTGTTAGATAAGTATTATATTCCATCATTAATTAAGGTGTTTAAATCACTAAGTATTCTGGTATTTCAGACTTGACACCAACTACCTACTTGATAACCGGTACTAAAATTAAACAGCTCAAAACGCGATTGGGTTAGTCTAATCCATTGCTATTAATATTTTCAAGACACATCGTCAGACCCTGAGATGATCAGCGATGGACTGGTTCTGCTATGTGCATGTTACCATAGCAAATATCACGGCCAAAATTTTGCTTTTCATTAAGAAGTGCCACTCTCTCACCATCAGAACCCATCATCAAATCCTTAACATATTTAAAAGAGACGAACTCCGAGCCATCCCCCATACACTTCAATTATAATATTCATAAACAACGAAGTTATGGCTGTACACGAATACGTAGACACGAATCTAGAACTCACTTCTTTTTTGAAGTCGGTTAATAAAAACCAAAACTGTTTTCGTATGTCTGTCTGTATGTATGAATACTACTGTATGTATGAATATAACTACTGTACGAATTTTGACCAATAGATTTTTAAACGAGGTTGGACGAGTGTGGATAAACACGAAAATTTACAAAACTCTAGAGCTGTTAACAAACGAAAATTTCATGTGCGTTGAAGTGAACAACAAGTCGCGTCAATACTGTTATCACAGGTGTCCAACGAGCTACTCGATAAGACGAAATAGTTTCTCACTATTTCTCGAATGGGTCTTATACATATAATGCTGAGCTAGCAGGTGTGGCCTGACCTACAACTGTCGTTATTATTATACCTGATTATACTTCTCTACGTTCAATTGTTGACCAATGAGCAAATCTATTCATGGCCCGGAGCCAAACTTATCAGTGCCAAAGAAATTATACACAAAGTGAGAGGTCACTCGTTTTATCGATGTGTTTTGGCGTTGGCACAAATTTGCCAGTTTATGAATAGCCTTCAAAAGTTGAAATACAATTTTATAAATACACTTCATCGTTGTCAACCCATTGCAAGCACTTCGGAACACGTTATCCTGCGTTCAATGGTGAGGCATACGACTAAAGGAATAAGGAAGTTTTATGAGTAATGAAGGTATGATTGATGAAGTGTACTACTCTTGAAATTTATAATTTTTTCTGCTATAAAATCGTTGAGAAGCCTATTCAAAAACTATGAATAGAATTATCGCTTTCTCATTGATGTAGGTCGACGATCTAATCACGTGGAACGACAACAGCACTCTTAGCTTCCACGACCACCGGTCCGGCGATATCGGTAAACGAGCCTTGGCCACTCGATTATGAATGTTGATAGCTATGCAGTATATGGCTGAAGCGTAGCCTAGCGATCTCTTTTATACAATCGGTCAACGGAAAAGTTTAGATTGGTCAGTGATGCGGGGCATGCGAAGTGAGACGAACTCTCAGATAAGTAACGCGTCAGAAAGTAAAAGCGTTGTGAATCTGTAGTTCTGTTTGGCATTGGGTACATAATTATGTCAATGGGTCGCCATTCATTGATCGATTGCACTCATATTTGGTACGTCGTTCATCAAACAGGTTAAATCTGCATCGGGGCCCCGTGTTATGAGGTTTTGTACTCAGAAGCATTTTTAGTTTCCTTTTAAAGTTGCAAGACGTAAGATAATCTGTCTAAATTTAAACGTTTTCCATTCAGACCATTTTGGGAAAATCGGGTTTGACATGTGGATAGACAGATACGCAACGGATCCATTAAATAAGGGTTCAGTATGTACCTAATTAATATATTTCTGTGTTGGTATAGGTATTTGAAGTAGAAAGTTTTATTTCAAGTTTCATGTGAAAACTGGACTTCGCAATCTAAATAAATGAGCTTTAAATTTCATCTAATAAAATAAATACGGCGACCGGTGGAACGATTTAATAGCATATTAGCTACGGCAGGGAATTTCATCAATATTGAAGTTGTGCTTAGTGTACCTGGCAGTCTTTTATTTATGATTGGAACGTGACGACGCATTATCGTTTTTGAAGTGAAACTTCTTTAGCTGCGCTGAGAGTAAAAATTCAAGGTCGTGGAGTAAGGTTGATGAACCTGTAACGTTTTTAGTACCAATATCGTTATATAGGTGGCACTCCGATGAAGAACAATAATTATTTTTAGTGTTATACGAAAGAAAAAACAAATCATATATTGTTTATCCAAGCGAGTTCGGTTTACTTACAAATGCAAACGTTGAGAAGTTTCATCTCAAACATGTCCACATCGTGAACATAACCGTTTTTTTGTTATTCTATCTCCATTAAAAGCAAATACAAATTGGTTAGTAAGAAGTCTTTTGCTTTTCTTTGAAATGTAGATATTGACTTTACGTGTGTTTAACAGCAGTTATATCTAAACTTAACCATGTGCACCAAAAATTGGAATATAAAGAGGTTTTGTGACGGTAAAATATGGCAAGGTTTTTAGGTCCGTCTTTCATACAATAGTAAAAGTACGATCTAATTAAAATAAGTTAACAAAAAGTAAAAGTAAAATAAGTCACGTAAAACACTTCCTATATTTTTCGAATTTGGGTAAGCCCCTTAGCTAATTTTTATATTATTTGCAAAATCATTAAATTCAAAATAGCATAGTGTACTGCCGACCTGTTTATGATATTTTTTACATAAAAAGTAAGCAAAACAAGAGATCGCCCTTATCTTTTACACAGATAAAATACAAGCTCTGGCCTGTTAAAAAGTTAAAGCTAAAAGGCTACAATTTACCGCGGTTTTTTTATAAAACATTAACCTACACGTAGAGATATCAACATCCGCCATGTGCGTGTTAGACCACAAAAAGAATGAGTAATGGGAATAATTTTATCGTAGTAAAAATAACTTTGTATGGGGCAAATAAAAAATGTATTTTATTCAAACTAAATATCGTTGCAAATGTCTTTAACTATTGTCACTTAAATTTTTTCTTCACAATTTTTCATACCCATACGTTAACAGTTACAAAGGGACATAATTTTTATAGTTACGTGTCAAGATGCACGGGTTCGTGAAAACGCCAAAAGTACTGCAAAGATTTTATTATGCTGTTAGATTGCTCACACAATAGTACGGCATAACTGTCGCAGTCGCATTCGATGATTGCTTTGTAGAGAGAACTCTTCGCTTTCGTTTTCGAAAACTGAATGGCGGGCGGCCTTTTTTTCCCTCTTACGGGAGGAGGATGGTGAATGCTCATGTATACCAGCGCAGCCGGCTACGCTGGTTATGTAGGGCTCACACGTGACCTAGCGGATGCTAGGCCTTGAGTACCCTACCCACTAAACAACAACCTGAAATGGCTTTCGTCTTGCGGCCTCGAAGTCTTCATGGGCTTTAGCGGTGCTCCCTCGGAGCGATCGCTTAGAAGTCAACACTGAAGGTGTTGTTGGATGGAAAGCGGGCAGCCGGCCCTGCCCTTTATTTATACTGCTTGCCGGGTTTTCCAGAACTCTTCTCTTCTTCTTCTCTCGTCCATTGAGCATTCCTTAGCAAACAATTGGACAATCGAAGACGCAGTTAATAATAATCCGTGTGTACGAAATTTGACCTTATGCACGAGACATAGAGGGCGAAAATAGCATAATTTGCTCGGGCTTTTATAGTACCTATTGTTCTGATTTTTTTTCCGTGGAACAATCACGGAACCTTCATAACATTATTCTGATTTAAAAAGTGTATGTCGAAATTGTTATTTTTGAAATTCTTAAATGCCCTCTAAAATTATATCCACTCACTTTATTTGAATTCTTCGGTTACATACAACACTACCTCAAATTATTATTTATTCATAATTTTACTGCCTTGTATACCGGTACATAGAATATTCTTGCTTTCCAAATTTCTTCTTATTGATTTACCGAAATTATAAGGGTTTTGTTATCGCTATTTGACTACGGAACCTCAAAAATGTACCTGTGGGGATCTGTGGGTTAACTAACCGAGGGCTAAATTATTCCTTAACAGTTTCGTGTGTCACTAAATTTTGCTGTCATATCATTGGTAATATGAGTTTACATATTCTCACGGACGAATTGACAAAATATATTTTAAAATAAATTAATTCATCATTTTGAAACGCCAATACTGGTAATCACAAATTAGCAAATCGTAATTCTTACATAATTCATATGTTTGTCGTTCGCGCGTGCACTCCACACGGCTCGCGTGATTCCAGTAACTGCTTCATACAGATTATTCAGCAGAGTTGCATAATTTGTGTTTTGCGTCACATCATATTGATCGGTACAGAAATAACTCGCTCGTCTATCGTCTCCGTAGATGTCTAATGGTTAAGTGATATTCAAGACTTTCCTTTCAAGCGTAGCAATTTATTTTATTGGTATGGGTCAATAAAAATCGTTGTTAATGTCCCAGTGTTTCAGGATTTTGTTTTAAGGAGATAATCCAGCATAATTCTAATATTTACCATAATATGTTTATCTGTAGATTTTTCTCCTCAATACATTGTAATTACAAGCTGGTAGGTGTCTAATTATAAGCTTCTATGTAGTATTATTTTTATTGCATGTCTCCTGTAAACGTTCAAGTACCAGGGTTATATGACGTCAGCAAGAACAAATTTCAAAAATTGTTACTGGGGTAATTTGACAATATCACAGATTCCTTTTTTATCGGGTTATTTTTTAATCAGTATACGGCATAATTCACAGGGAATAATTGAAAACTTTTTAAAACTAAACGTTAAAACATTCGAAAATGTTCACACACTCACACGCCTGAACTAGGATTCCTTGTGTTGCAACAATATGACATCACAAAAACCCATGACGCTTGAACAAACATTTATCTATCACATAAATGTTTGCCCCGGCCGGGAATGGAATATAATTTTCTTGTTTAGAAGGCAGGGTTACTATCGATCTACTACGGGATCGATACATATCGATGATACTACGGGATCATCATTTGAAAAATGTGTAATAAAGAATAAAAATAATCATATCTAATTATTATTTTGTTGGCCGTATTGGGGCGGCCTAGACTACTCCCCCCAATCTCATGCTGGCGGAACGGGTGTCGTAAGAGGCGACAAAAGTCAGCCTGCTTGTTGGTAGGGCTTCGCGTAAGGATTATATTATCAGTGTTATTATTAAGTTATTAATATTACTGGTATTATTATCTTTCCGTGAAGACTGCCTGGCTAGCTACCATCCTCCTGCTTGAGTCAGCCGCCAAACGAGTCATCGTGTTCCGACTGGGGGCTTGAGGGCCTTTCTTTCTTACCTTCTTTTCATTTCCTGGCCAGCAATGCATCAGTGATAACTTTGGTCTCACTGATGTCCATGGGCGATGGTGACCACTTACTATCAGGTGGCTCGTCTGCTCGTTTGTCGGATATTAACATAAAAAAAATATATAATTTCACTGTTTAAGCTTACTTGTAGAAATTTCTGATTACAAATAAGTACCCTTGTACACACTATTCATAAATGTTTTGTTTTCTGTGTATGAAATAAATAAATAAAAAATATAATATACGCATTGAAATTTTTATTCATTTAAGACTGATTAGTTTAAATGCGTAAAAATATTTTATGTATGTACGCTGAATATCTAACGCTAATATCTTACGTGAGTAGGTACGAAACACACATCCGGGTTTATAACATTAAATGATTTTTACAAATGTATTTCATCTCCATCACGCAGTACATCTTTGCCACTACCCCTTTCACATACTACGATTCGAAAATTAAATCTGGTTGGTGAATCCAATTTTGTGAAATATTACTGTGGCCAATGTTCATTTTCATGATACAGTTAACAATCAAACCTGGTTATGTGTATAATAAAATAACAGTTAACGTATCGTATTTCATACGAAAAGCCTTTGGCAATCGATCCCAATAACCGTTCAATAAAATTATATCGAGACGTGTACTACTTCCAAAAGTAAGAGCTTAAAAATACTCGTCAGTGACCGATGGATTTGATTGACATGAAGAATAGAAGATGAAGGTATGATTGAAACAACTACGATTTTATCCGCGAAGTAAACAATCACACGTGTTCGTTATACTCGTACCGGAGATGGCCCCAATGTAACTTTTATTATGTTTTTGATTAGATGATAACTCTAATAAATAATGATGTAGATGCGTCACTTGCCAGTGATATCAATACACAAATAGGTTATCAAGAAGTTTATTAATAAATCGAACTCGATTGTATTGTTGTGATAAGTATTTTTATATTGCTTATGTTATTAAATTGCAGCTTTGCAGTCCATGAACATTGTGACACGCTTGAAATAGAATTTAAGTTCTATTATTTAGTAGTACTACTTCTGATAATAGAGTGCAATGTCACGTTACACATAAGTGTCGGCCCCAAAATTGGAAAATAAACACACAAGTTAATGGTAGGTAGAATTAGTAGGTGTGCTTGCGGCCTTTAGAAGAAAAGTATAAAACTGAGTTCTATCAACATTCTTATTTCAACACGGCTGACACTCGTTCGTTTCGATGTGGGAAAAAGAATCTTTGATATTACATACCCGTATCTGCTTTACCGAGGAAAACGGGTTTGCAGATTTTGGAGTTTGAAATTCACAATAGTACTTAGTACCGCTAGTCATTTGCACCCCGATGGATTATGCGTGATGATACAGCGGACAAATGGAGAATTAGAAGTCCTGGTTTACTTTGTTAACATAATTTTTAGATGTCCTATGAAAGGGTTTCTTCTACATGTTTTTGGTATTTGGTCGAAATTGGCTGGACTTTAAACGACCCCGAAAGTTTATTAAGGTCAGTTCGATAAAATCGACCTTATGCCACCGAAATTGAAGTGAAGGTAAAGTCAAAATGTTAAGGTTTAGTTCTTTATAGAAAATTAGTTTTAATGGAACGCTCGGGGCCACAGGTAAAGGCTTGTAACTTCATAACCTTTTGTGAAATCAAGCATACCTTTAAACTATGTTAAAGAACGCACTACCATCCTTAAAAAATTTAATAAAACGAAACAAAATGCAGACAGACAATAATCCAAAAAAACCTTGATTATGTTTAGATACCATATAAATAGCACATAGATAACTGTTATTTATGTGTAAGATTTCAACGAAAGACTAATCCGACAAGTCAAGAGTTAATTTGGTATGTACATCATTAATAAAACTCATCTCACTCCGACACCATTATCTGCTATGCTAAGCTGTTTGACACTGTAACTAATTGTAAGATAGGCAATGGTTCTGCTCACTTAACTGTATATTCGTACAGTTCTAAATGCCGGGGCGAATGTTACAATCAATAACATGCGGTTATTAGTCTGTGCTCACACTGGTTTCTCCAGAACATGACATGAATACTTAAAAAAATGTTGAAAACTATATTTAAAACTTTAATTACTTTACCACGATCACTTTCCAACTTCCAAATGTACCTATACAAAATGTAAGTCTATACATTAATGAACGTCATTATTTTGCTTCTCCTACCTTCTGCAAAAGGGTTTTTAGAATAGGACAAACGACGAAAGAAACTATTGCATATGCTTTAAAACAAGTGAAGTTTGAAGTTAAAAAAACAACATGAAAATAGGTAGTTCAACTGTAGTTTTGCAGTTTAATGTTTATAATAGCGCAGTATCTTGGAAAATGGGAAAAAACCTAGCACAGGTGACTAACTATGAATTATCGTTTAATATCCACATACCCGAAGTTACGGAGGCTAGTAATATAAAAAAGAACAAAACTTTGATTATAAATTGTGAAAACATAAATGAAATCGAATCTGAAAATCATAAAATAGATCAGATATAAATACATCGGTTTTAGGGTGAACATGTAACAAATACCTGGAAACCGAGATATTATCTCACAAAATGTCAGTATTTGCCTACGTTTAAATTATTTGAGGATACGATAAGCGGTACAATAAATCCCAGTGTTTTAAAGATTGTCTCTTTGAACAAAGTATGTACTTTGTTTGTTATAAAAGTACACAAGTTGTTAAAAGCCTTTTGTAACTCAAAGTCACATGTGTTAAATTTCCTACTGACCTAGTTGTAATGAAGTGTTCCTTCTTAGTGTTTGTACCTTCGATATTTTCAGTTGCTAAGTTAAAGCAATATTAAGGCAGTGTCCAAATGGGGCGTTCTCTCTTATGAGATCCAACGCCACAAAAACACAGACGTATCTGTTCAGCGCCAAGAGGAGCCCGTTCATCTTCGCTCCTACTTTTCAGAATGTATCCGTAGAATGCACTGACCGTCTTCAATTGTTGGAGTCGAGGTTTCTTTGAACCTCAATTTTGGTCGGTTTATCGAGCCCAAGGCTAAAGTAGTTGCAAGGAAACTTGAGGTTCTAGCGAAAGTGCGGCAATACTTCACACCGAATCAGCTTTTAACCTTGTACAAAGCTCAAGTTCTACCGTGTGTCGAGTACTGTTGTCACATTTGGGCTGGTGCTGCCAACTGTCATCTATCAGCTTTGGACTCGATGGAGAGGCGTGCAAAGAGGCTCGTTGGTGACCCAGATCTAGTCGCAACCAATCTGCAAAGCCTTGAGCACAGGTGCAAGGTTGCCAGCCTCTCGGTCTTCTATAGGATACATTTTGAAGAATATGCGCAGGAATTGTTCGAAGTAATTCCCCCATCGCCGTTTCTCCATCGAACAACTCGACGTACGGCGGGTAACCATCCTTACGTAGTGAACGTACCACCTATATGGACGGCGCGGCTTGCATCGTCATTCATTGTGCGCACTGCAGAGGACTGGAATAACTTACTTGCCCGCGTCGGTTTTCCGCCTTCTTACAATTCTCTTTAAAAGGAGAGTGAATAGGCTTTTTTATAAGTTAGTGCGTTCAACATATAAAAAACTTCACTTCATCACCACTTTTCATCAGGTGAGATTGTTGTCAAGCATTAACTTATTCTATGTAAAAAAAAAACAAGGCAGTTGGGTGTTTTTTTTTAAGTTTTCACCGCTGCCCATTATTGACTTGTGTAAACACCAAACGCATCACCGACTCTCTTGCTCTCGCGGATCCGGATAAAATATATATCCTAGATATTTACTTACAGTATGAGTACTATCGTTGATATGTTCAGTGGTTATAGAGCGGTGTTTGAACAGACATGTAGCCGAACAGAATAAATAAATAAATAAATACTACAATTCAATACATTAACATTTTTAAAAATAATTAACGATCCGATTCGGCCCTATTGCCGTATTATTATTGATATACATAAAGAGCTATCCAAAAGGTACATTATCTTCAAGTTAAATTACAACAAGTTAAATTACTAGTGAATCACAGGAAATCCTTTATGACATCTATACATATACTAAAATTCTAATTGTTCGCTTTCTGTACATGAACGATATATGAGAAACACTAATATTAGGCCTTTATTAACGCAATGGAACACAAAACAATAGTTTAGTTGGGATTTTGTCTGTTTTTTCTGTTTGCTTGTGCGTTTGTTAGCGCTAATCTCAGAATTGGTTTAACCGATTTCTTTCTGGTTTTCACTAATGTATTGCAGTAAGCGTCACTTGATATTAAAGTTCGTTTCATTGCAATCCCTTCATAAAAAAAAGATAGTAATTAATATTGTAATTTCTAATTCATAGAACAAGAAAAACAGTTCCAAAACAATGCAGATGCTATTTCTAGGCGTAAGGCGTAGTTTTTCTGAAACGAAGCGATGGCGATTTGCTGGTTGCTTTTTAAAACTGAACCGTAGCGATTAAACAATATCGCAACGAAGACTTCTTCCTTAGTGAACATTTACATATGTATGGTTACTACGTGCGTAGCGATAGATGTCGCGAACCTACTCAGAGATTTTTGGATGGTCCAACTATTTTTATACACACTGGATATGATGAACACAAAGCCAAAATCTTACGGCACTTGCGCGTCTGATATACATATTTACTCACATTGAAAGTATCAAATTTAGAGTGTGTGCAATTGACATCGATTGAGAGTTCATGCGACCGAAAACATCTGTTTTTATTGCACGATCTGTCTCAACCAGTTCCAGCATTGGCTATACACCAACCGCAACGCGTTCACCGGCCAGCCAGACCGCATTGTAAGGCCACGGTCGACGGACGGTTAAGTATTACTTAACGGTCTAGTGTATTAACAAGTACCTACATGACATGTCTTGTTCGTGCTGCAGAGAATGTAGGAGGTGTTAAGACGCCGTATCGTAAGGTAAAGCTAAATAATCCCCCTAATCCTCAGTTGGAAGTTACGAATGAGGAGTCGCGTTGAGGGGACACCGGACTCATAAAAAAGAAATTAAAATTGTTTAATCTATACTAATATATAAAATTGGAGTGTCTGTTTGTAATATTAAAATAACCGCTTTTTACTACATTCATCTGAATGAATATACGGTACATATACCAAAATAACATTTTTTATTATTTTTGTCTGTCTGTCTGTGTGTTCCGGCTAATCTCCGAAATGGCTGGACCGATTTTGGCGGGACTTTCACTGGCAGGTAGCTGATGTAATAAGGAGTAACTTAGGCTACTTTTATTTCTACTAAATAACTTTTTTGTTAAATTCCAGGCGGACGTAGTCGCAGGCACAGCTAGTCATTAATTAACTTCTGTTTTAAATTTGTTCATGCAAACATTAAAACTCGTCAATTGTTACCAAACAAAACAAATAAAAGTCTTGTGATACACATAGCCGAAAATGGTACTTGACTATTTTGTCTTGTATTAGTATATAGGTTACCGATATATATATAGTTAGTCTATTTATAAGATTTATTCTCTTTGTTTTATCTGTGTCAAAGAGTATATCGATAGCTAGTTTTTGTCCATTTAGGTGGTATGAGAAAAAGGAAAAAAAGAGGAATGACGTTGTGTTTGACGAGGGCATATTGTAAAGAAGAAATTAATTAATTTTTTACTTGGAACCACAGTTGGAATTTGTGTTTATATCCCTACATATATACGAAAACAACTTGTTTTCCTTACTAATTACTCATTACCGAAGTAGTTTGTATGAAACGAAAAGAAACTACATCCACGGTTGACGTACGACCAGTTGTTAACAGTTATACATGAATAATGTTTATGTGGCACATGATGCTGGTCTATGAAAGTAAATTGGTGTTTTCATTTATTGCCCGCGTAACATTGTAGTGTACGTTACGTTTAGCGTCGATGTTTTAGGCTCTTCGGACTTTACAAGACCATCTTGTAGGGCTTAAATATAGATCCGTCGAAGCCTGGTTGAAAATGCACTCCCGGAGACATGAATCGAGTGCCCTTACTATTTTGGATTGAAAATTTAATTGAAAAATAAACGGGTGTGTGTTCCTATTTACGCATGTAAGGAGTCTTTTTGTTTGGCGTAAATGAAGAAAAAGTATTTGGGATTTAAAAAAATATATACATAAAAAAAATGGGTTTTTACTGTTGTAAAATTGGGTTTACCGAAAATAATTTTTATAAGACATTCCTAAATTGAAATAGCCACAAATAACTTAATCTCTATCTTTAACATCTTATCGCCACGATGGTTTCCTAGCCTCACTTAATCCTGGTACTTAAACGTTTTCTTATCGGTTGTTATTGTCGGAATATCTTATCAATATGGACATTGTTGGTGTACCTCCCCACGAAAACTTAATCGTCGCGCAGTTTTAGTTGCATCCTGAAAAATACACTGATCATTTTCCATAACGCGCCATAAGTAGTAAAACTTCAAATATTTCTTTAATTGCTGGCATATTTAATAAATTTTATCAGTCACGATCCCAATTTGAATTAAGGATTATTTTTTTCATATTTAAAACATGAAACCTATCATTTTGAGCATCGTCATATCGTCACGTTGAAGTGGTTCGATTCTGCGTGCGCGGTTTAAATACAGATTCAACAGACGTCGCAATCAATAATTTAATGTGTCACGAGTGAGGTTATTTGTAAAACTGTACGTCGGCATCGTATGGTAATAATTCAAACATTACCACCATTTGCAACGTATTTTGCCAGTCCGGTCGAATGTGTTCGAATCCATCAAATATTCGCTGAAACGTTTACAAACCGAATAAAAGGCAGTGGCAAATAAATTTAACATTGAAACGGAGTGTACGGTATATTTTTATTGGAGTTGTTGACGTGTTTGTTTTATAAATGTTTTATTCGCTTTCACTGTGTATATGTACACATATATGTACATTTATAAATTTTCCAATATTTAACAAATACATTATTTTAACTCGTAGTGGATGACAATTGATTTTAATACAGTTTTTAAATAATTTTATTAATTAAATTTAATTAATTTATTTCAATTTCATGTGGGAGAAAAAATTAGTCTTGTAATATATAAATTTAGTAACATAAAAATGTATGTACATATTTATATCGATTGAAATTATATAATAAAAGATAATAAAAGGTAATAAAAATATTTTTTTACATTACTTGTTAATTAAATGTTATTATCATTAATTAATTGGTATTTAACTGTCGTAAAATTGGTCACACGATCATCACAATCATCATTAATGCCAAGTTTACGATCACTGAGTACGCGTCCGTAATATTGGGTAAACATCGTTTACTACTAACAAGTCTTGGGACACACGTGTTGAGTCCCGCCCACATAGGGCCTTATAAGGCTTCCGAGTGAAACGTGATTAGGATAGTCGTATACTGCAATACGATTGTAACTGCGCTCTTTCTTAAGGTTTAAGGAGAACATCAAATTCTCAAAAAGGTGAAATTGCCTTGCGTGAGTTTTATGCAAGAAGAACAACGAGACAAGATTTGTTTTGGCTATTGAATAGGTGACATAGTCTTAAATAAAGAGGAGAGTAGAAATAACTCGCATATTTGTTATACAGAACAAAGTAGAAAGAATCCTTATATGTCTTCGTTTAAGAATAGGAAAAGCCATTTCAGTTACGTACGATGAGAAGAAGCATCATCGAATTTGAGAAGATAGAAAATGAAAAGGATACGATTATTACGCCGATTCTCATTGGAGTCAGTGGTACACGTATCTTTTCTAATCATTAATGGAAAAAATTAGAACTTGCACCAGTCAATTTAATCTTGACAAGTACGAAATATGTCAGCCGATTCATTACGCCGTGTGAGTATTCTTACTCTGGTTGAAATCAAAACGGACTTCTTAACAATTTAATTGTCGATGACAATTGTATAACGACATCGTCAAACATAACCGATGTAATAGAACTGACAACCGATTACCAATCACTGTCAATAACGATCGTTTGACATTTGTACGTATTAAACTATATACCAAACGTATGACGTAAACGTATTTAGGTCAAGCATTATTATACTGAAAGTTTTCAGATTTAGCGTAAATGTGTAAATCATGTGCGTAAATTACATACTTCAGGGTAGTAACTAGTTAAGCAGGCCCCGCGGCATAATAATGATAAAAATTATATTAATTAAATTAAATAATATTTATTCGAAATCGGTTTTAATATTTATTCGAAATGGGATATCCCTTCAATCGTGAATGGTCCCGGAAGAGAAAGCGGCAAGAAACTCCCGAGAGTTTTTTTTTTCTACTCATAGTGACAGAATGCACTTATGGCTACATATTAAACTCATGTCCAAGCAGTCTTATCCTTAAAGGAATCATCAAGTTGTAATGTCCGTATAAGAATGCTTTTGACGTGAATTTTTAATTTAAAACATGGCATTTCCGTCAATGTAATGGAATTTTACTATAAATATTTACACATCTACCCATGAAAGAGACAACATAACATTAATTCAAAATATAATCCTTCCGCGGAAACCCTACCACTATAAAGTGATACGAAATTCAATCGCCTTTTACCACATCCTTGTTCTACGGCGTGGGAATAGTGGGACATTGCTGTTGAATAAAATCTTTATATTTAAACCTTAAAGGTATTCAACTTTACTTTACATAATATAAATAAGGCGTGTTTATTAAGTCTATGTTAATTTTACGTTTTTAACCTCAACACAAAATTGAACACAAATAAATATACTTGGTCCGTTTAAATATTTTACTTATTTAGAAAATGTAGTATGAAAGACGGACAGATATACAAGTGATCTTATAAGGGATCCATTTTTTTCATCGGATATATGAATTGATTTCTATTCAACAATAGGTCTATAAAATATATAAATAACTACATCCTGTTTCCAATAGGTACATATAAGATGCACTAGCCACTTGCCAAGATTTGAAATGCATGCTAATTAACTTTATCATCGCTCATAAAAAAGCTAATAAAAATACGGTTGTGTACGAGAATCTTTACGCGATTACCATATGTGGAACAATGATAAAGCTTTATTTGAGGTTACAGACCGCGCGTGTAACTTCGTCGGTTCAATGTCAAATCGTGCTCCGATTTAAAATTCGATATCATATTTGTGGTATTGTTTCCATTTCTACCTATCATTTTGACCTAGCATTTAACTAATGAGGAATTTCTGAAGTAATTCAATGGAGATTCTTGTAATAGACAGATATTATTCAGAGTCACTTAACAATGCAAAACAACAGTGACGACTTAGTGCCACGTTTTATTTTAATGACACTATTGTTTGGCGCTCTTTAGTCACCGGTATTTGAATTCTGAAAATAAACGTAAATTTATTCATGATATAAATGTGTAGTTTGTTTAATCTCCATTGAAGACATATTTTAAAGTATAGTTTCATGCGTGATATAAGTATGTATGTTTCAGATTTGCTAGTCCTTGATATGTATAGAATGTTACTTCTCCGTTCTGTTTGTTTGGATTTATGACGAGTGTTTCAGATTTATGGTTTCGAGTTATTCCAATAAACCGATTTCACAGTGTTCGCCATGTGTTCTTATTTAGGTATCAATTGCCTTTAATTCTAGTTCTGACAACATTTAGTTCTGCATTCGTTGCCAAGTCAGTATTCCAATCTTCCTGCATCTTGTCATGTTATTTGTAAAAGTGAACTCTCAGTTTATTAACTTTTGCGTTGGTTACAGAGTCATATCACTAAGCAAATAGTTTACCTCAAACCACGTGTGTGGGAGTACCAGTGTTCAGTTACCGCATTCTGTGTTACTGGTTTGTTTAAATCTTGTTGGTGTTTCAATCCATTTTGAACCATATATATTTTGATATAGAGTTCTGGGTGATTGCAATATGTCGAAGATAGTTAATAAAGTTGATTACGCGGACGCCGGTTCTTCCCACGTGTATCGCAAAAACGCGTTAGACTTGATCTTTTTCCTGTTGATTAGGATTCGTTTATGTTGTTTGGTATATATAAATTTAAGATTGGATATATTTTACACAAATTTGGCTTTCAAAACTCAGTGTAATTATTTTTCTCTGATAATATTTCATAAATTTTACTAAAGGACCCTGATTTTATCAAATCACAATTTTTCTATCGTTAATGTCTTCAACACTCTTAAAAATTCGATTCAAAACATTAATCATTGTTATAAGTATTTTAATGTTTATGCTGTATGCCTATTTTAGTACACACACTGTAGCAATATATCGATTACTAAAGATCTCATAATATAAGAAACAAGTAACAACTGCCGACTAAAATGTGTTGTAGCGAACGTGACGAATTCATCTGTAAAGTGCCGTTACAACTCATGTGAACTTTCCTTTTTGACTTTTGCAATAAAATTTTATTATACTTCAGCGTCTCGAGTTTAAGTCAAACTAAATATCACTTGTTAAATATAACACATAGTAAAGTATAAAATCAAACAATTATTCTTAAGTTAATGGTGCTGCCACACTGCAGTTATAAAACGTTTCAAAACATTATTAAACATTTATAAGTTATCATTATGTCGCAAATTACAGCAAACGTTACCAAATGTTTTCATGGTATGTAACATTATTTAACATGAATATTATAAAACAAATTGAAACTAATTATAACATTTGTTAAACAACATGGAAACAGGTGACGAGGGACGTGCGGAGTATAGCGAGGGGTGGAATGTTCTTTATTTGTTGTTCGTGATTCTAACACTGTCGGCAGGTCAATCCGTTCCACATAGTTCAGTGGCAAATAAACTGTGCTCGACAACATTACAATTACCTATGTACATTGGAAATTAGGTCAAACTGAAAATTAAAAAAAGTTAGACATAAATGTCACTTTCTCATCAGTGTGGGAGCGTTAAAATTATTCAACGAATCGTAACAAATTCGAACATAAGGAAATGTTATAGATAATGCTCAATAAGGTTTTAAAACTTCAATGTCGCCACACCATAACGATTCCATTTGAAACAAGAAAATTTGTTGAGCCTCAGAAATATTAATAAATCAGTATATCTTAGGTGAATGTGTCGTTTGTGTTCCTCTGTTGCGTCGAAATGACAAATTCTTAAACATTAATATGTTTTCAACCATCCTTCTAATATTTTAAAATATAATATGTAATAAACGTCAATAAGGATGGCGATGATCATATATTATCGGAAACAAACTGATCAGAAGTACAAGTTTGTGTGTTCTACAATTTTATGTGGGTGTTGCCCTCCTCAACGAGATTTTTCCAATACACTTTCCCGTCTTCAAGGTGTAGATTGGCCATCATCCAGTAAGGTTTCTCTATGCAGTTTTCAACGCTTCCAGTATCTTCCCTCGGTTCTTTTTGCTAGATAAACTTTAGCTTTAGTTTTTTTAGTTTTGACAACCCTTCTGTCTTCCATTATTTCAAGGTGTACTGCCCAGCTCATACTTGCAGAATCCGACAATGGTTCCATCCTTAAACGACACGTGTCGTCATTCCGTTGTATTGTTCAAAATGATTGCTTTTTTGCGAACCCTCCAAGGATTTTTGTGTCACCGTCCAGGTCTCACGTGCGTACTTTATAACAGGCCAAGTTATCTTTTGTTATAAAAACTATAGTTTTCCAAGTGAAGATCTTCGATTTTGTAGTCTAAAACTTAAGTTTAACACTAGACTAGTATCATAAATAAAACTATACATTACACAAGACGGAAAACGCTGCCGAAAGAAGGACCTTGCATTAGTATGAGGGTCAATAAGCTAACCGTGACTTTGAACTTGATCACTTGGAGTCGGTGCTGGTTTCACGCGCAACGTGTTACAATTACACGCGTCCGCTCCGTCGCGGCAAGCGCACATTTACTTCTATATTTTAGTGCAGTATCATCGACTGCGTCATTTATAATACATATTTTAATAATTAAACTTTATGGGGCTTATACATCGTAGTCTTTCTTGGGAACACTGTGATTTAGTGCATTTTTGTCGGAATATAGGGTGAATATATATATTTATATCTTTGATACTCCTTGCATCTCAAGAATTTGGAGGCAATTAGGTGTTATAAAATTCTTGTTTTATTAAGATTGAAAATAAGTTTAATATTGTTTGTTTTTTAGGGAAAAGAAAAATTTCCATAAATATAGGGCATAAAATTTTGTAAGGAAATTTGAATAAGAGGCTCATAAATTTTTAATTACAACTTAATTAGGACACGGATTCATTCAAAGCGTTCCAACTGAAAAGGATAACGGGAAGAAAAAAATTATTGGTGCCTCATGAAGTTTACTAAAAAGAAAAGTTTTTAGTAGAAGTTTACTAAGAAAGATTTTTAGGAAATGTTTGGAATTAAATTGGCTGTCGGTTTTTATAAAAAGTTTTAGTTGAAGTACACCAAAGACGTTTCTAGGATAGGTTATTACCGGTGCCAAATTGGCGCTCGTAATTTATGCCCTACCGCCTTAATAGTGGAAAAACAACCATTTCTTCGATGTCATATAAGTCGGATACAGTTTATGGCACCCGAACACTCCAACTACACTCTCCCTATTTGAGTATTGGATCGAAATATCGTAAATCATGGAGCCAGATGCGATAGATGAAAGCGTTATCATATTTACAGCCAGCATTCATTCACTCTCTCTTGCGTTCCTATTTAAAGTTTGATATATTTACAATGTTAATTTCGTTTTAAACTAGTAATCCGTCCTCGCTTCATGTTAGAAAATCTATACAGTATTAATAAATAACACCCGCCCCTGTACGATTGCTAGTCATGTTTACTAGGTATTTAAATTACATATTTGTCACATTTTATTGTTTTAGGTGTTTGTTATCCTAGGTATAAACTTGGCAATTAGTTACACATTCATAGTTGCAGACAGGCATACAAAACATAGTGTACTACGTAATAACTAGCTTTTGTTACCTATTTTCCGGGAATTTCCCATTATCAATCATTATTGTTAGTATAGATATTCTAGATCAAATATAAAATATGTTACCTATTATGTTAAGGCTTATTTAATAACCTCTGATTTTGGTCGGATCGCAGATTTCACTAGAATTTGTATAACCCTGTTTTTTAGGTTCTTTAAAACTTTTGATAAAACGGAACAATTAAAAAAATACTCGCATGCCTGTCTGTAGGTCGATTTTTCCAAATTCACTTAAAAAAAAAATGAAATTTGATTAATATATTAGAACATTGTAAAGTTATGTGAACCAAAATCAACATCGTATGTATATTGTAAATAAACGAATTCTGACTGTAAGGGGTAAATAAAAAAAATATCAGTCGCAACATATAACGTATGAAATGAAAGGGCTCATTGTAAGGAACACACATATGGAGTGTAAGGGGCTCCATCCACCTTTGGTCCTAAGCAAACGTCTCCTGCTCGTGGTGCGCTCTGTTGAACTACGGACGAGGCTACGGCGAATTGTCCCTCCTTTTGGAGGTCATTATGCTCTGTATCACCCATTTTGATGTCAATAATACTTACATGGTGGTACCCTACCACTGTGCCCGTCTGGCTAACTACCACCCTCCTTTTATAGCACCGACCGTATAATGTATCATGCGTGTTATATGTAGTGTCAGAGAGCCAGTATTAATGCGGGTCCCCCGTTTCCATCTGCAGCGCCTCGGTGATGACTTTGGTGTTGCTGATGTCCATGAGCAACAGTTACTACTTACCATCATTTGGCTCATCTGCTCGTTTGTCGACCAGTTACATATAAAAAAATACAATTTATGTTTCCCACCTCAGTATTGGTACGAAATGTCAACGATATAATTTCGTCGTAAGTTTTAAAATATAATTATTTGTATATCGATATCAATTAAATAAAGATAAGCCCAAACCCCTGCCACCTCTTCACCTGTGTTGCATAAATTATCGTCGATGCACGAATCCATTATCCTATGGCAACCGATTCTCATATTTTATTAATGGGGTTATAATTAACTCCCTGCATAATGTCGGCTTGTTAAAATTTGAAGGGCGCGTTCGGCAATACTCCAGATTATCGTCCCACTGACACCGTTCGTTGGCTATTTTAATATCTCTCTCATCTGATTCGAGTGGTACGAATATATGTGTCAAGATGTAACCAAATTTATAGGTTCGCCGTAATAATGAAAATGCTTGAAGGTAAAAATTGAAAAGTCATTTCCAGCGAAAAGTACATACTCCACCGACATCGGCTGTTTAGTGGCAATTCCTCACAGTGTGATGTTCAAGATCATTTTTGCCACGATCCTACATGAAAATTATGGAATGAGCATCCTTCGCAGATCTTTCAAGAGCACCGTGCGAGAAAAAAGCTGTAAAAAAAGCTCTCCTTCAAGGCCGGCGGTGCATTGACAACTCGTTTGGGATTGCACATGTCCATAGGCTTTAGTGACTACTGAACATTGGGTTGCCCCCTATTTCGTCAGTCTTAAAACTATGTAAAAATTGTTAGGATGGATTCCAAGTAAGCCAACCGGTACAGTGCGTCTATTTAATATATTTTACAGCAATTTCTGCATGCCGACATGCATTAGCATGACGAAAGCCAAAACACCAAGAACGCAAAGAAATATTGCCACAAGGTATGAACTAAACAAAGAAACAAAGTAAAAGCTATTCTGATTTTTGGAGAAGCATCCCAGCATGTATGTGTATAGTTAATAGTACTGGGTGTTATGAAGTTAGAATTAATCCATTTGCAACAATCTAAAAGTAATATGTATGATAGTCCTTGGCTTACAGCCATAAAGGAAATTTATAATAAAAATCATTTAGGTGTTTTGTAAAGATACTTAAGCGCTATAGTTTTTGCCTCTACTGTCACTTTGAAAAAGTGTTACAGCATTAAGCAGAAAAAACGGCAAAAGAAACTCCTCAAGTCATTAATTTTGTTGATCTGCAAAGGTTCTATACATATCTAAAAATATATACCGTCATTCATATGTTCACATTTAATTGCAAAGCAAAGAAAGTGGAAACAATTTTATCTACCGTCTACTCGTATTCGTACATTTCATACGATTTTTTTTATAATACAAAAGCTTTTAATGGCGTTCACAAAACACTAACAAACTCAGCACAGTGCCGGTGTTTGAATTAGGGCTTATACGTCAGATTAGTTTTCGAGTACCTCTGAGCTGCATGGTACATTTTCAGTCACGTACGTTGCATGTGTGGTAAACTTTAAACTTACGCGTATTAGGTTGTTCAATGTGAAACTGTTGAAGCTTAAGTGCTGTATAGAATTCAAATTTTTAACTTGAAAAGTGAAATGGGCATTTACAAATACTTTTCAAGTCATAATTTATGGGATCGCTATTAGCTGTCCCGGAAAAAGCGACAAGCAACTCACAATTTCTTCTTTCATATTTTTTACTCATAAGTACAGAGAAAACACAATGTATTACTCGTGTGTGTTACATCTCTAACTCACATCTAAGCATCCTGTCTTCGAAATGATCTTCTAGTTTATAGCGCAATTAGTCAACGAACATGTGTTTCTAGCTCAACGTGTCGATGGTTACATAGAAAATTAAGCAATTTTTAACGTGAATGTTCGATGTATAAGTATTTGCTAGTTGAAAAATTACATAGAACATATTTATTCTGTTCTTTGACTCGATAAGCTGTCAGTCTTGCTGGTATCGTATAGCGGTCGTTACAAGTCGTGAAAGCATTTCGTGTAACATGAATACTTCGGACACTTGATGATGTAGACTTCAGACTTCCTTTAATATGAAGAGAGATCCGAGCCCTCCGGTGGACGGTCAATAGGTAAGAGCTAAATATATGTTATGCAAATCACAACTAGCAATCCACACATAGACTTCAGTATCTATCCGATTCTGTGTCATTGGTTTAAACTTGTATTATGTTATGTTTGTATTTTGAATTGTCATAAGTTGATTGTTTTCACTTTCTAGACGCTACTGTTTATTTTAACAATAAACTCATATGTGTGTAACTCCCACGGTGTCCGGACAGGTTTAAGCTCATTAATGGTACGAGTACAATGCAGCCAGTGAAGGTTTCACTGATAATCGCGTCAGTTTCACCGGAAGCTCGCGAGCTATATACTGGCTATTGTTATGACGCGCTAAACAATGCACTGATTGACTAAACTATTTTTGATATATAGTGGTAATTAGTGTGCCTACATTTTTGTTCATTACAACTTTTTTTTCGTAGTCGGATTTCTATATATAGCATTTATAGTAGGTTATTTGAAATCTTAATCTTTATGATGAAAATAATTTTCAAGATAGGTTAATTAACATTTATTTGGGGTTTTTAATAAAACCCCGCAAGTTATACGGTTGTGCTAAAACTGCTAGCTGTAGTAACGCAGCTACGGTAGGATTTTTCGACACTCTCTTAAAGGCATTCAAATAAACATCGACACGAACGAAATTATTTACATGTAGTTGCGCTAGATTGATTTAAAAATTTTAACAGCCGACTCCAATCACGAGAAAAGTCGCAAGTGGGTCTGGTTGCGTACCTACATTTAATTAACGCTCGGTGACAAAGGCGCGTTGTGTTCGATGATGTGATTCTGCACGCTTCTTAGATATAATACGTTTTCAACGCACTTTTGAGATAAGACCTTTGTTTACGTGTTTCTCGTTCGAACGTTACGTGCGATCGTGTCACACAATCTGGTTCGATAAGCGTGTTGTGCGTCGAAAGTTACGAGATTAAATGGGCAATTCGAATTTGGGTATCTCTTTTATCGTGTAACTTTCGCCGTTTTCCGTTGTCGCGTTTTATTAGCTTCTTATGCGCTTTGATGAGAATTGAAGACAAACTTTATTCACTTTCGCTATTGTGTAGTTAACTTAGTGTCATGGTTTTGAAGCGAAGTGGTGGCTGCAGGCCGCGGACATTTGGACGACTCCAGTTGGAGTCACACATACATATGTTGGTACAATTAAAAGTGTTTTGATGTGTTTGTTGCAACGTTTGACTATCGTCATCATAATCATTACAACCCATACCGTCCCACTGCTGGTGCTGCTCCTCTTGCAATAACAAAGATTCTGGCCATAGTCTGCCACGCCGGCCAAGTGCGGGTTGGCAAACATCTTTGATAACATTATGGAGAACGCTCAGGCAGGTTTTCTCACGTTTACCTTCACATCGGTGATTATTCATACGCTCATACTTTAAAAAGTTAGAGGATTCGAACTCGCGTCTCCAGTGCGGTTGACCTACGTTCCAACTACTAGGCTATCACTGCCTGCACTTGTATTGGCCTAGTCTTGACTTTGCTTTATTGTGTTGTAGTCCTTTTTGAGGTTGGAAATAGTTATGAGCTTGAATGAACATAAACTATTAGATTGCAAACCCTAAACAAAACCATGGCCATGCCGTAAACTCCCGGACAACCGTGGCATAATGATGTCCAAGAGTTGTTACTTAACCTGTTGTCTAATTGTTAACTATAAACGTTGAAATATACATTTGTTGAAGTATACATAAGTCTATTATTAAAACGGCTGTCGTCAAATATTTTAAATCGCAACGAAATGTATTTGAAAATGTAGGTGTTTCGAAGAGTGGTCCTGAAACGGTTATCAGCCTTTTAGCATATCGTATCATATAGTCTTAAAACAATTACAGGTATTTATTAGACAAATATCAGACATTTTATGTTCTTGGAAACTAAAGTTTTAACGACAGCTACTTTCCACCGTAATACATCTTGATATTCACTCGTTCCTAGCTTTAGATGGAACAAGCCCTTTACCAGCCGTGTGTGTACAGTTGTACACGGCGTACGGTACCCCTTTGTGTTACTGACAGCTGATAAAATCTTTGATGTCGGACAATGGCTCGTACGGTTTAATGGCTCATACGATTCAATGTAAAAGGGCATTATGGAAATAAATGCAAAGTAATAATGGACAATTATGATGTACCTACAATATGAAAGGAAAAAGTTTTGTTGAAAGGTTTTGAGTGAAAGCCTATATAAGGTGATGGAAGGTGTGTTCGACTTCTATTGAAATACACTATGGTGGTAGGTAGTCGACAAACAAGCGGTCGGAACACCAGATGGTATGTGGCCACAGTGAAGACCATGGTGGTTCAAACTCGTGTGTAGCAACAAAGGCATCACATACGAGTTATCGGCCAAGATAGAAGCTAGGGATCCGCTTACTATTGACTTGCTGACATTGTGGTATAAGGTAAAACGATTTTCGATTTATAGTCATAAAGTATGATAATAACCTGACGACAGAGCCCACCCATGGGAACATCTATTAATGGTAAAACAAATATATGGGTGAGGCCCACAACTTAGCTCTGAATTTCCAAAAATCTTTATTTACCGCTCTCGTGAATGCTGCTTCCATTCTAAAATCAAGTTTCTCTAGTAATTAAATACCCTTTATGAAGGTTTATTTCTGAAATACCCGTTGTGAGGGGTTTTTAAAAAACGCTCTAAAATTATCACGTGAATTATAATAAAAAGAAGTAGGTAATATAAAAAAAATCAATTCAAAGTTAGGTATTTTTAATATTTGATGTTTATTTGTTACAAGCAGGTGGGTTTGTATGGAAGACTCAGAGACATCTATGTTTCTTACATTCAAAACTGTCTTTTGGTCGTAATAATGTTCACTACTTAGTTTTTCAACGGAATAATTGATGGCGCAGAAACTTTGATTCCCAAAAAGGTGAATTAAATTAGAAACAAAAAAAAACTGTATTTAATATAAAAATAAATATAATTAACATACGTATACGACACAGAACTCTCTCATGTACACCAAATTTCATTAACTATAGAAAAAAAAACAATGTGTGGTGTAACTGTAACGGTGTAGCAATAGGCAGTCCTATCGCTAAGAGCGATCTCTTCCACGCAAATCTTTCACAAGTTACACTTACACAATTTAAAACAGTAAATGTGTAATAAATAACTACGTATTAATAAAAATTATTACTGTTTCTGAAAAGTGAACCCTTTCAACCGATCGGTTTAATTGGATCAGTTTAATGTGACGCACTGCATGTGCGATGTGCATGCATGATTTTGCATGCGTCAACTACTTGAAATTAAGTGAACGCATGTCGTTTGACCTCAGCGTTTTAGTTGATGAACGAGTCATTGTTTGAGTATTATTTTAGCACCATACATTAGCAGAAATGTAATTGGGATATTGATGTAAGTATAGTAAGCAGGGGAATATTTTAATTCAGTGACGGTTGAGAATTCAATTATTGGCAATAGTTTAACAGCGCACGTAAATAATCAGTTTTGCGAATTTTAAAATGTTGATGGATGATGTTAACAACTTTCAAAAACTGCAATTAATCAGTTGAATAAGAAGTAAATCTTAATACTGAATTATTTGTGTAGATAAATAATTGTGGTAGGTATCAATAGCACGATGGTTAAGTCCATCAGTGAAATGAAGATAAGGCACTGCTTGCTTGTATATATTTTTATATAGAGGTACATTTTACCTTTTGGAGTTTTCTAATTTCATTGTTAACAAACTATAAAATTCTATGTAGGGTCCGTGAGTAGCTTTATCGCATCGCAAAGCGAGCTTAATATTCTCTTGAATCTACTAAAGCCCACGAACGCCTATGATTGCCGACGCAATTAGGGTTATAGTCCGACTGCAAATGTTTCAAAGGTGCAGTTTTACTTGTGTTATCAACTGAGTTATTTTGTTATGCTTAAAATTACATAGTTCTCGATATAAAAAATATTGAGATAAACACGTGCACAATCCTGCGGAAGGAGTCTGTGTGTTACGGATGGCATGTCTATTACATAATTTCGACATGACAAACAGCCTAGATACGAGATCAAACAAAATTCATTGAAATTATAACCTCAGCTGGGGTTCGAATTCCGCACCGTTCACTCAAACACTAACTTTTTACTTTGGCACAATCTATACTACTATATAAATCTGTGACGACTGTCTATATATACATACCATTTTTTTGTCATATTTCATGCTAAATATTCATTTAATGACTCGCTGACATTAATTTGACCATTTTGAAAATATTTGCCTGTCGGTCTGTATTGCCCGTTGTAACGCAGGAACGTCTTGACCGATCTTAATAAAAATTGCTATGTAGTGAGCAAATCTTAGTAATGAGAATCTGCTATGCTTATGGAACGTTTATCTCGTTTTTTGTATAGATAATTTATCTCTTTTTCTGATGAAATTTTATAATAAACTTTAAATTACTTTCCCAATAAATTACAAAAAGTAACATTAAACTTTCAATTCGTTTCTCTATGGTTTTAAATCTGTCTGAGGCTAAGTGACATTATTTTATAAATTTTTTATCGTCACAGGAAGGTGTAACTTTTTTTGTTTGTGTTTTAATAATTTTAAGTTGTCACGTCTGTGTTCCGACATATCTGATAATGAAATAAAAATAAATTATAAATAATTACAATTCAATCATTGTTGTCATTTTCTACAAAAATATTTATTAACATGGATTTTTATACGACTAAGTTTTATAGTGTTGGTTGCTTTTTATCATAACGATAAATGTAAATTCCAATATGCTGACGGACATCGCCAGTTGTTACGTCGTTATCAGTATCCCAACGGTCGCCATACAAGCCGAGCGCACAAACTAAACATAAATAAACCATGGGTTGGTGATAGCGAAGCGGAGCCCTCAATATAAATCGAGTTACATCAACATTGGTGCGCTTTAAAGTACGAAATAGGGATAATTATGACGATTCAGAAGCGTGACTGTCAACGATAAACAATACGGAGCAATAACCTCACCATTATTTTAATACATCAACTGTGTGTATTCGCGGAGCTCACTCACTTGTTGCTGGGCGTTTCCATATGCTTTGGATCATAATCGATCGTGCCATGTTCTATATGAAGAAAATTCAAGACTTCGCTGGTGCGAATATTTACCCTAGCTCAACTGGTTTTTGCTATTCTTAACTAAATTACTCAATGCTATAAAATTAACCTATTTTTTTTTACATTTATGTTGCATTGCATTTATTATTTCGGGTCCGATTGTTAATAAATCGTGTTATGTGACGACATTAATTTAAGTTTTTATTTAACTAACTTATTATAGTGTTGTTAAAATGTCGCCTATGAAACAATGAAATAAGACTAGTTTCCCTGTTTCCGTCGGTATCAAAGGTGGTATCACCAGAGATTACCCGTTGGACCTCAAATTGGCCGTTCAATTAGTTTAAAACTGTTTGCATGTCGAGGCGAATTCCTAGACGTTGAGTCGATCTACCCAGAATAAAAGTTATCCAGACATTTATAAAGACACATAGTTTAATAGGTACATTTCGGAGGAACATTTATATAGCAAACTTTTTATAGCAAACGTTAATCAAACATATTATATAGATTGTAACTAAGTTTACTACAGCGACACTTTACTGTAGTTTTGTATGAATGTGACCACAAACGGTAAACTCGTTCCAGCGATTGTCGCATCCATCTTTTCTAAATTATACAAGACCCTATGACCTTTAAACCGAAGTTCAAAGTTGTTTGAAGTTGACTTGTTTCACAATAATAATAGTAATCTCTATTCAACATTAATCTATATTAATAATAAAACTTGAACGGGGTCGAATCTAAACATTGAATATTGTTGTCATTGTTTAGTATACGATCAACCCAGAGAATAGATCTCACGGAATAAGTTTAAAGTTAGTACCTACTGAAGTGCCGTCAAGAGGGTAGTACTCGTACATAATGTTTAGACTGTTTTCTGCAGCAGTTGAAGAAAACCGAACCCTTAAAGAATGAAATGGTATAAACATGACAAGCATTAAATGTTTTGCGAGTTGGTAACTAATTTAATCCACCGCTACACGTCTTTTGAGTTCCTTGGGTACTTACTAAATTAAAATCCCGATACACAATGAAACGATGATGATAGAACAATTGTCTAGATTGCTGGATATTACCTAAGTATAATAGATACTAATCTTTAAGTAGTATAAAACAAAGAGAGTATCATGATGACGCTAGCAATTTTTTTTAATGTAAATTATCGACAAACGAGCAGACGAGCCATCTAATGGTAAGTGGTCACCGGTACCCGTAGACTTAAGTAACACGAAATGTATCAACAAAAAATACTTTTATGATTTTCGACTGCGGTATTACAGTGCCCAGGAACTGCGGTCAGCACCAGGTTTAAGGGTGAAACGGACTATGTTTGGGCCACCTTTTCTAGGCTCCTCTCCCATTCAAGGGTAAACAGAGTAAAAATATATATACGATTGCCTTGATATAGAAATTCCCTCCGGCATGGCAATGGTGTAAGCATCCTTGGAATACTGAGAGAAAGAGTTTGGGATTCACATAATCTTGCACATTGAGACTTGCACTGTGAATAATGCAACCATTCTGCCAATCCTCTTCTACGCTTTTGAGACCTGGCGTCTGTGTAAGAGTGACTTTAAGCGACGAAACAACTTTCATATATGAGGTGTTTACGAAAAGTTCTGCGTGTAAAGTGATAAGACTGACACAGACACAACAAACATACAAACACCGAAATACTTCGGCGTACCGGATCAAACGGCCGTGAGTACAAAATCTGCTTGGATTCTTGGCTTCTAAGGCTAATAAGGTTTCTTCAATTTTCGAGCGAAACCGTCTGGAAGACCTTGACGCCAATCGCCTTATAATAAGACCCGCCCAAAACCCAACTGTTGTTACACTTACAATGGAACAGGCCAATTGCACTGTCACACCTGCAAGAGGACTTTTAAAACCAAATTTGGGTTTTCCAGTAACCTGCTCTCCAAACACTAGTCAGGTTCGCCATTAACGGATACGTCAAGGAGGACATCATCACCAAAGTGTTGCCGAACGAAAATCCTACCACTATGCGAGTGCCGTCGGGAATAAATTGGGTGGTACAGAGCCCAGCGACCTCCAACAGGAGCTACTTTTCCCCATAGTCTCGTACGTTGTTCAGCAGGGTTCACCGCGAGCAGGGGAAGTTGCTTTGGACTTGCGAATGGGTGGAGCGACTTACATCCCCGATTATTTTAATTTTTATATATTACTAGCTGTACCCTGCGCGCGTTGCTACGCCACCAACTATAATAAATTTGAAGGAAAGACATTACACAATTTCAATTCAAATCAGTATGAACAAACAAACAGCAATATATGAAATTCATTGGAATGGTAGTGGCGCCATCTGTTGAAAATTGGTTGTACCAACTCAGACACCTTCGTGGGCACATGCACAACAACTTTGCTAAAGATCATCACATGATCAAATCCATAATTTACGATTCTATAAAGGAAATACAGATAAACATTCATTTTTATATCTATAGATAATTTATATACATGATATATATAACCTATATCGATCCAGTGCATTTCACAACGTACATTTCAAATGATAAAATATTTTTTTCAAATATGTGCCATTGTTCCGGAGATTACCCTCCGCATACGTTTAATCTCACAAAATTCGCACCCTCTTTGTATAATATCAGTATAGACTCCTAACTTTTATTATAAAAAAATATTTACATCGTGTACAAAATGGCCGATAAAAACGTAAGTAATTATCTCGGGTGTTGGTGCTATTTATGTCTATTTATGGTAAAGCGTGGCTTATGCGCAGCACGGGCGGATTTTTAATAAATATAATAATAAACGAACTTCAGCGTTCATTGGCAACACAAGAAGTTGGTTTAACACGAGTGATTACATGGTATACACTTTAATACCTGAGTCTGGCGCCCAGGTTTTGTTGTCTACTCCAGACGTACCTGACTAAGTAATGTAAAGAGAAAGATCTCTAGGCGATAAGGCGCTTGTGCCACAACCACCGTATCGCGAAGTAAACTTAAAAGGGATGCAGAAACTTATTCTAATTGAGGAAGTATTAATGACAGTAGCTGACAGTAAACTTTAATGATTTGATCAAAATACCTGGTGCCCAGTTACCTTATACGCGGAGTACATTGATGGTGAATCGACTGTAACGATTTTTAAAAAAGGTGGTTTATGTTACGATTATATACAATTCTCTGTCCTTAACTATCTGATGTTTTCCCTCTGTTCCATCATGCAAAATGCATGCAATCAGTTACATACAAAGAAACAAGCTTTCACAGTTTTAGTCTATTAATAAGTTATTTTACACATTTTTATACACCGCTAGCACAAAAAATAAATCGTAAAAGTTAATTCATACATACGCTACTGGATAGTATAAGTTCGTGCGTATATAGATTTAATAGAGGTGTATAGCCAAAAATAGTGCTATATAGCATAGGTATATACAATAGTATAGGTAAAATTTAATTACCAAGCTAAATTATGTATGTAGGGCATGCGGTAGGCACAATTGTAGTCGGGCATTACTTTATAATAAATGAGAAAAGTTTGCTTTCCTGCCATTGATCAGGTTGCGATGAGACACGCTCTACAAAACCCAAAACACACTAAGTCGCGTCTGCGTATTTTCCCCGTACGCCGTACAAAGGTATTTAATTAAGCTCCCTTTAAATTTTGGGACCCTGTTATTATAGCTGCCCTCGAGGTAAGAACGAATGTGCTTATATTTTCACTGTTACTTAGTTGAAGTATTCTACTTAGGTTAGTGTTTGCTTTAGCGAAATAGGTTTCTTTTTTTGCCTTTGTTCTAACGTTAATTACGTAATAAAATTTCAGCTTTTATGGTTTTAATTAATCTACACAGGATTAGAAACAAATATTTACTGGTACCTAAAATTATACTGTTTCGTTTTTAGGATTCTGAACTTTATAAGGAAAAAGAAATTTAAACTAGTATTAATTTACTTTGTAACAATCCGCAAGCACAATGTATGATGGTATATACTTCTATACATGCATAATATATATGCATGCATATACCATCGTGCATTGTGCTTGCGGATTGTTGCAAAGTAAATTAATACTAATTTAATAACAATGAATTTCCACAAAGTGACGCCTGATACTATGAACTATAAAAAGAAATTTGTTTGTATGATTGCATATTAAAGCAAGGTGTTACGCAACCCTAGTCTAAAAAAAACTACTATACCACTTTTCGCGCAGTTTTTATCAATAGAGGAGGAGGAAGGTCCACGTGTAACAGGCAAAACATGGAAAATTTATAAAAGGCCTGATAAAAGTATACGGCCTGAAACGGCATTGTAGAGAAATGGAAGAACTTCAACGGTGTATATATTTACTTTAATATTTTAAAAGTTTGACATTATATGTTATATGTGGTTGAACTGGACTACTGCTAGGTGTAAGTTCAAGAATTAGCTTTGTAACTTTCACCATGTTCAATAGATCAAATAACGGGCACTCCATATATAGAATTAATAATTTAAATTTAGCAACTGATTAATTTAAGTTAATATCTAAAAACAAATAAACCATAATTCACAAACGTTTTCATATTGCAATGTTCAAAATATTGACGCTATACCGTATCGTGGCTAATTAATCCATATAAAAACTTTGTTCATAATTCTCTTCTATATTAAAATATAAGACTGTCTATATAATGGTCAATTCGATCACCGTATCTACATCACGATAGCATATTTGGATGGGGGTTGATACAAAATAATGAATGACACGCGCGTCTTGATACTCCGCGGCCGTTCCATCTCGAATTGGATTCTGTGCGATCATCAAACTAACTCATATGGCTCGGCGTTAGTCTGGATGCGTCCACAAATAGATATGGAGCTTGATACGATACGACACGTTATACGGTGATAAAGATGCAGGGATTAGATTGGGGTAACGATACATGTGTGGACCCAGCTTTGGTCAGGCTTAAAGTATATATACTCCTAATACGTTGAATCAGCATGGTTCGGTAGACTTCACACGTTAACAGACATTGTAAATCATAGTGAACTTATATCAGCGTACATGAGGATTTCTAATCATGTTTACCTTCACATCTGATCAAAAAGGTCGATCTGATTCTGATCTAAAAAGATGGTCCTGAAAGGATGAATAAAATATAATAATTATACTGATTTTGTACGCTTTTTTATCAGCAATTTAGTTCCAGATATCCAAACGACGGTTCGAATTCAAATCCAGGTCAGTGCCGAATGTATCTAGTTGACTAAAAATAATAATAGCCGCTAATGCCGAAATTAATTCTAGACCGAAAATTACAGAGTAGCCTTCAGACAGAACAAGCGCAATAAATTTATTGTCGACATTGAACTCTCCTCAACTTTGAACATATTGCTTAAAAATCTCCTTTGCTTAACCTAAAAGTCGGAAATTCTATGGTATCTCTAAGACCTCCGGTAAAACTTGACGATTTAACTAATCGGTATCGACAGGTGAATGTGTCAAGTGTCGCTCAAGAAGTATTTGAATCGGCGCTCACCAATCACCTCACCATCGCAACTGCTCACCGCGCCAGCAGACGCTTAACTCTGTCAATCATGTACTATCGACGTTGGTCATTAGTATGAGATAGTTTGTTTGTAGATCTTGGTTGTTTCTGATGCCACATTTAACGAAATGTGTTATTGTCAATCACAACCCCTAACGATCTATCTGCTAAGCTGGGGTGCCCTATCACAATGTAAAAGAGGATATAATAAATATTTATACATATAATAAAATTAACTGATCGACTTCTGTACATGAACGACATATGACAAATAAATATTATGAGGGGCCTTTATTAACGCAATGAAACCCAAAACAATAGTTGTTAGAATTTTTGTCCGTTTGTCTGTTTATCTGTGCGTTCGTTCTCGCTAATCTCAGAAACGGCTTAACCGATTTCGTTCTGGTTTTCACCAATGTATTGCTGTGAGCGTCACTTAATACTTAAATTTTGTTTCATTGCAATCCGTTCATAAATAAAAAAGTTACAAATTAAAATTATGTGAGGCGTAGTTTTTCTGAAGCGAAGCGATGGCAGTTAACTAGTTTAATAATAAAATATAATAAACCTTTATCTTGTGTGAACGGGTACAGTTTACTTACTCCCCACGCTCACCAAGTGAAGATTGACACACTTCATATACCTTTGAAATGTTATGAAGAACCGAGGAATGCTGTTGATAGTAGAATCTGATAATGTTGTCCTTCAACACAATAACCGACATAACCTTACTCAAAAAAGGCTGTATTTCCTCAATAGACATTGGCTTATCGATTAACAAAATTGCTGTATTTCATACGTTACTACGATCTAATTAAAATCAAAGACCTTTAACGAAAGTACAGTACGCTAAATGCATCACCCCCTCGAGGCATGCCAAATTGGTTACCTGTAAGGGAACCGCCCAAAGCGTTATACGGGTATTCTGTAATATAATGGTGTATGCTGGGATGTGCCCTAGGGGTGAATGGCGTTACATTTGTTTTTCAATAATAGAAAGGACGATGAGTCTTTGCGAAGCGTTCAATTTAGTAAACATTGAAGGGCGCGTATGCTCATTTCGTTATATGAAAAACGAGCGTCGTGGTTATTTTTATTATTAGCATAATCCATGAAAAAAAAGTTGGATATTACTCACCGATTGAAATGCAATTTCATACCGATTATGTCTTTGGAAGGCTTAATAGATTGATCGATGCTGACTGAGGACTGACTAGATCTTGTGCTTGGTAAAGCTTTGAAGCGGCCTTAGAAATGTCCTTTTAGTGATTGGCCATTTTTAATATTGCTTAACTCAAGACTTACTTGGAACTTCAATGTGTTTGTGCTCAAATATCATGTAATTCTTTTCTACAGCGGTTTTAAGAGTGCTGACTTCACTGGCTACATCGTAGCATCACTTGCACCAATGTTATTCTGGCTGCGAATGGATCATCGATGTGAGTGGTTAAATTTCAAAATACCATAATTATTTGTGAGCAAGTCTTCTGGAAACGGGTAAGACAATTGTCCACCGGGCATGACAAAGGTAATTTGACTGCCATCAAACTCCTTTGATGTTTTCTTTCTCTGAAGCAACTGGTAATTAATTCAAAATATGTACATATCTTTTGGTCACCCAATTCTGCTGAGTACCACTGGCAAAACTATTGTGTTATCACTATTACCAAGACTCATCGCTCAATATGTCTGTTGTCTTACCTCATGTAAATTGTAATGCAAGTTCTATCAGTTTGGATTCATACATATCTCGATCATGATAGGTTATTGACCACTGATAAGTCACGCATTAGTTACTTAGAATGTATACCCGTATTATAAGCAAGCAATAGTGTACGTATCTCTTCAGACGCATCGGAAATATGTTGTCATTTCAATTACCGTAGTTTTAGTTCACCTATTACATTAATACCATGAAGCTTTATATTTTTAGATTAAAGCACTGTGTGTTATGTGTAGCCTTTGTGACAATAATAATATCCACAGACTTAGACATTTTATTTTATTTTAATGGCAGTTATGATATGTTGATAAGGGTAGGTTTGCTGTAGCTCGAGACCAGAATACGAGCTAAGGTCATCAGGTCATCCTGTCTGGCCTCGTCCTGTCGTAAGAGGCGATTAAAAAGGGACTTCCAGGGTTGCGGGCGGTAAGAGTGGGAGCTCGAACCATCCTGCTAGCGACCCTGGGAAAGACGACGGTATGTTGGCTGCGTACGGTCGTTAAGATCGGTTGATACGAGACGGGACACTTCTAGCTCCCGGGTAGAGCCCGACAGAGCCACGGCGCTCAGAGGACTCCGGTTGCGGTCTTATGGAGATCCGGGAATCCTCTACTTAGCATTGAGAAAGGTCTCGGCGTAGCTCTCACGGCACCGGGTACCTATTGAGGATTTTCCCCTCGAAAAAAAAGGGTTGACGTAGACTGTCAAAGATCTTTTTTTTGTCTACACAAGTTATCGTGTTCCTATACATATGTATAGATACCAATAGTATGTATGCAATCAAAAAACAAGAAATTCAATTATCCATCATGTAACAAATCTAAAATTACGTTACATACAATGTAAGACGAATCCAATTGCAGAAAGAACTGGTACTACACTTTTCTACTCCACTTTATACAATGTGCCATTTTACCATTACTCTTTATTGGGACGGTTATGGTTACAGCGCTTTCAGGTACTTAATCGTTTAAGAAGCTATTGAGCGAATGAAACATTTGAATCGCTGTAAGCGCTGACAGGCATTTTTTGGCATTTGCGTTGTGGTATTAAAGCGATTTCAGCTGCGTAAAGCTTTTTAAAGTTTAGTTTTTCTGTTCGCTTTAGCTTTGGGTATCCGTTGGCAGCGAGCCAAACATAACGGCAATTTTGATGAGCATAGCATACAATATAAATTGATAGTTATTCAAGTTCTACATATTTTAAATTTAAGTTTAACGACACGGTAATTTGGGTTTAGAAACTTTGGTCTTTTTTTTATGAAATGTTTCTACATTTTACATCTACATGTATGTTTCATAAGAATCGCTCGCAAACTATCCAGGTGTTATGGTCCAGGTAATATCTTATGATTTGTGTTTCACGTGGGCAACAACAATGTGTGAGGATGTCTGCTTCACCAGTGAAGATTTGAGACGTTTTGTAACAAAATCTTTATAAAATCCATTAATTTTTTCGGTGTTACATGCAATAGAGTAACACGTTTTATCTTCTTCAATTTTATCATATCTTCTTTCATCAACCTAATTTTTTCAAAGCTTGTAAGTGCTAATGAAATTAACTTGGTAATTTATCCAGCATCTAGATTACATTAAGACCTTTTCATGCCCAAAATCGTTGGCGAATGGAGACGTATAAACGAATTATTTTTAGGCATAATAATTAAACAGGCTCAAAATACCGAACTAAAAAAGCTTAAGGCATCATGTATAAAATAAATATAAAGAATTTTGAAATGTGGGGCAGCCCAGTGGTTTGAACATCGGTTTCCTGCACGGAAGATTCAAGTTCGAATCCTGTACACACCCTGTACACCACTTGTATTACAATTTAATTACTACTTGTTTCCATGAAGGGAAACCTACATACTTGAAAATTCTCCATAATGTCCTCAAAAGTGTATGAAATATGCCAAGTGCTAAAAGTATGATTTGGCTAGAGCGGCTATGACTATGGGCCTTAACCCTTCTTATCAACAGTGACTATCCAAGCCCAACAGTAGGACTAGAGTGACAGTATGGTGAAGATATTTCAAAAATAGTTCATCACAGCATTAATTAACCAACTGAGCCAACTGAGTATCACGAGGTCGATTTTTCTATTTGCATCGAAACGTTTGGACTACACACGACCGTTGTCGAATGCGTTCAAATAGTAATAAAGGTGAACAAGTGGCATTTAGCTACTCGCGATCCACAAATGTCGTACAATTCGTCGGCTTTCGTTAAATGCCACGGTTTAATGTTTACGCTTGTGCTAGTGGTCGTGAGATGGTAAATGCAACGAATACTGAGAATAGTGCGGCGCTTATTTACCGACGACGAAGATTATAGAAGTGACCTTTATGTCAAACAGTCAGGTGGTCACGTCCTGTGACGGGTGCTTGAACTTTTGAATGTTGGTGTCAACGAGAACCCTCGTCACAACACACGTGACTTTTAAAAAAGCTTTTTAAAAAAATTTAACTGACTTCGAAAAGGAAAACTGCAAAATTGTACTTAAAAGCGAAAGTAAAATTTTTCTTTTTTATTCTTCCATTTTTGTGTGAACATTGTTACGTAATTAGTTATATGTATGTTACATGTTTCTATATAACATAAAATTTAATTCTGTGCACACGAACAAAAAACTTTTTTGAAGTCGGTTAATAAATTGGAATTTTTACACATACATACATGCCAGTTTCAACTTCAATAATGCCTACGAGCTTTATTTTAAATTTAATCTGCGTTTTACTTGGCAATTAACAGAACCTCATTATACTTGAAACGTGTCAAAAAAAGAGAAAAAAAATCAATTTTCTTTTTCGTTTCATTGTTGCTTAGCAAATTTAGAGACTCATGTGACGGTAAACGGTCAACCAGATAATTTACTAACCTTCTCGGCAAACGTAACTCGGAACTCCAATCACGTTCTCTGCAAACGATGTTAGATTTTCAATCGTTTTAAAACGAAAAGTCTACGAGGAAGTTTTGGATAAGAATCCAATACGGAAAAATTGGAAGAATGTAAAGAGAAAACGTTAAATCATTTGTAATCTTGTAAAACTAACGACCCCGGGATGTTGTTTAAACCGGTTACGTATATTTTCTTAACAAGGTGTTTGCCATTCACACCAATTTAAGTTTTATATAATTTGATTAGTTAATAATACCATAGTACGTTTTATACGCTGTGTAAGTAGAACTGTTAGACTTAGTAAATAAGCTCACCGTTCATCTGAACTGTCGTCGTCGTATTTCGTCGCGTGATATGGTTCGGGCTGAAAACCAGCAACTGCAACTCGCTCTCACCATAAATTCTGAGTGCGATCCCTTTTTGCTACTGTTTATTTTTAACTGTAATACCTTAAGCACTTAAACTACATTAGTGTTGTTATGATGCGTATTAATTGAATGTCACATGTCATATGTCACAATGCTAAAAATCACCAAAGTAAGTGATACCAATTTATATTCAGCATATAGCATTAAAAATTAGACGTGTGTACAGGATTCAAATCCGGGACACGTGTGCAAGACACCGACGTTCAAAAATACAGTACGGTACTTTTTTTTATTAACAACTCACAACAATCTTATTTTGTGTTCGTATGGTAATCGTGCGTTAGAAATCTGTACATATATAATAACATTTTAATTAATCGCTTTCTGCACATGAAGGATATATGGGGGAAACTATTATTAGGGGCCTTTATTAACTCATAGAACCTGAAACATAGCTGTTAGAATTTTTGTTTGTCTGTTTGTGCCTGTGTGAGCGCTTATCTCAGAAGCGGCTTAACCGATTTCGTTACGGTTTTCACTAATGTAGTGCAGAAAGCATCTCTTAATATATAAAGTTTTATTGCAGTCTGTCCAAAAATGAAAAAGTTATAAATAATATATTTCTAATTCATAGAACGAGAAAAACCCAGTCCTAAAATAATGCAGGTGCCATTTCTAAGCGTAAGGGGTAATTTTCTGAAGCGTAGTGAGAGCGGTTTGCTCGTATGAAATAAAATAGACACATTGTAGGTACTTAGCTAATCTGTTTATAGTGATTACCATATCTAGACGAAGCCATCTACTTATGTACTTTCCACCGCTGTAAGCTCGCGTCCATTTTGGAATTAGCGAGATTAGGGACAATATTGAACTAGCCACTCTATTCGTCCCAGAGGCGTCGTAAGGGTGATTAAACTGGATGCACTTTATTAGCGCACATGGGTCTCATGCGAGGGAAACCCTCTCTATTAGTGGAACTAACAACCTTTTGGCTTATGCTCGAAAGTGAACAAGTTGTTATCATAAAGTTCGGACTCCCAACCGATTTTATTGAGAAATTATTGTTACGTACACAAAATTATATAGAGAATGTTTCGGAAATAAGATACAAGTATCTGTTTCGCTGACATATCGATTCGTGTACGGTGTTTATGTACGTATTTGTATTATTGCTTTCATCGGTGAAGAAAAACTTATCGTGAGGATATGTGAGAAGTTATTCATTACGTTCTCAACGTCTGTAAACGTACGAGTACCAACCAACCCATGTCGCATTCTAAAATGAAACTTGAACCAAGTGAGGGAACCGTTTCGATAATCACAAAAGTAACACTTATTAATAACGTGAGTGATCCTATAACACATACGAGATATGTGGAGCGACGCGAGATTTATAAATTGATACATTAAAATTGTTCAGCGTGCATGACATGATATTTAAATTCTATTGGTTACTTCGTCACAAATATGTTTTTTATGATATTACTATAGTTAAGTAATAGTTTAAAAACCTAAAAATACGTTTTTATACTGATATATCACTGCATCAGTGAGCAAATAATAATAAACGAGCCAGTTCTCTCTATTTGCACATTGAAATCGAATAATAATAAACTGCGTATGAAAAATCTATACACTTGTTTTATTTTATCAAAATGCTCTGTTGAATTTTAAGTCTAGATAAATATTTTTATTATTTCTGAGCGTTCGAGCTATTTCTCTTTCCGGCCGGGCAGGAAATCAGTGGCATGGTCTAATGACAGGCCATCGGTATCGCTGAGTGTGGACCGTTTCGTGGCGCATGCTGCTGCACACGTACATTTTTGTTATTTAGTTGCAGTTTTTGTTTTAAATATTTAATGTTGTTGTTTTCTGTTACGTTTTTTTAACAGTATGTATTTCTTTTTTCTTCCTAAATGAGAAGATGAATGACATATCTAAGCTGTGCTAAAACGACAAGTATCTGTGGTAGCTAGCGAGACAGATGAAGAATCCTACCACCTTGTAAGTTTATCATCGAGATTAAACTGATCGGCACTATATTCTCATCCGTTGTTCATCATGGTATACCATGAGCAGGGAGACTTCCACTGCTGAGCTCTTCGATGAGCGAGTTATGACCATAGTCCGCCACGTTGGCCGAGTGCGGAATGGTTGTCTTCACACATCTTAGAGAACATTATGTATCTCAGGTACACTCGGGTAAGGTCTTCTCGCGGCGTGTCGACGTGACGTTTTCCTTTACCGAATCAAGTGATAATTAATTTGAAATACTCACAATTTTTTTCTGTATTAAAGGTGTTTCAGGATTCGAACTCGGCTGACCGTGGTTGAAACCACTAGGTTACCATTGCCCATATGGATGGATGGAAGCGACTATTGCCTCTTAAATTCATCATATTAGACCTTTAACCCATTTGGCTACTATAGGTATGTCTATAATAATTATGCGGACTCGTTAATATCACAATTTGTCCAATAACCTGAACCAAGTTCATTTTGGCAAGCGCCTTTAATTATCCGTACACGTCGTCTTATGTGGGACGTAACAAAATTACGTGGATAATAATGTAGTCGTTCTCCACGATTGCGACATTTTAATTATTACATTTTGTTTAACTAGTCCGTCACAGATCGAGTTTCAGATATTTTGGAATTCTTATCCGTTTGTCTTTTTGGTAGGGATAATAAAATTATAAATAAAAAAAAATCTGAGTTTAAGAACATGTTTGATATAAAAATAAAAAATTGTAAATAAAAAAATAAAAACGGTTTTAATCCTATAAGCTTTAAAATAATTTTATTAGAAGTAAAGTATTTTGATTATTTTAAGTTAATTTAACAGTATTAATAAGATCATAGGTGCCTACAAATTTGTATTTACTTCCGTTATATCGTTTGCGAAATCAAGTTTCGAAGTTGAAAACAAATGGGAATTTGTTTTACGAATTAACATTCCTAACCCGATCAATGAACATTGGGTTCTGCTGGTGAATAGAGGGAACTATGAATAAATAAATATAATGTGATTAATGTGCCGCATAAAAATATAATAATTGTGCCGTATAAAAGTATAACAGGTAAGCCGTGACTGCCTTGAGTATAATCGCACAGTGTAATGAGTATAATTCACACTTACGGCTCATTCTGTGGTGATTTGTGAGATTACCGAGCTTCGTATTAGTAACTTTTTGATGTTATACGTGTTATAGCGTATTATGAAAAAAAATATCAGAGTTATTTCACGATACAAACATACGATGACGTAGTTTTAATAGAGTAGATATAATTGAGTGATTAGTTTTGAGGATATAATTCGATTGAACAGGAATTGTTACCGATATTTGCTTATCTGTGGATTTGTCTTATGAGTAGGTTCATTCATGACTTACCGTATTGGGGCGGCTTAGAATACTCCTCCCAATCCCATGCTGGCAGATCAGGGTGTCGTAAGAGGCGACAGAAGCCAGCTTGCTTGGTGGTAGGGCTTCGCGTATGCATTATATTATCAGTATTATTATTAAGTCATTAATATTATTACTGGTATTATTATCTTTCCGTAAAGCCTGCCTGGCTAGCTACCACCCTCCTGCATGAGTCAGCCGCCAAACTACTCGTCGTGTTCCGGCTGGGGGCTTGAGAGCCAGTACCTTCTTTGTAACCTTCTTCTCATTTCCGGGCCGACAACAAATGATACCTTTGGTCTTGTTGATGTCCATGGGCGACGGTGACCACTTACCATCAGGTGGCTCGTCTACTCGTTTCTCGCGTATTAACATAAAAAACCCCTATTTATTTCACCTAAAGCCACACTTACTTGTGTAAAGAAATGAGGAAGATATTTTTTTCTGTATTGAAGAATGTTAGTTTTCGCTTTCGGACTTTCGCTTCTTTTGTAACAGATTACCGCAGTAGGTAACTGTATAGATATAAAATCCAAAATCAAACTATTCTAGCGTGGCATATAATTAAATTTATATTTACTTTCCATTAACGTACGATACAGACATCGCCATCCATTAGCCAAAGTTAGTATTTTTAGAGTTCATTATAACTAAGGATGTTATGGAGCTCCGTAGCCGTCCGTGGCGTAATCGAAACTATCTGATATCCGAAATAAAAATATATCCGTAAACCGTAACCGAATCCAATAAAAAAGTTTAGAATAATTTCGAATAGGGGCGGAGTCTAAGTGAAACACGTTATGCCAGGTTTTATTATTTACTATTTAATTTTTAAGGCTATTGTTCTTTTCTATTATTGTAAATTACAATGTCTAATACCAGATAATACCTAGACATAAAGTGAGTGTTATCTTGTTACATTATAGTATATTTATTTTCGATTTTTATTTATTCGAAACAATCGGTTAATCCGAAATAATTACAAATCTATAACCGAAACTGGTAAAATATTATGGATATATCCGTATCCAAATCCAAATCCGAAATCTCATATCCATAACATCCCTAATTATAACCAAACTTTGTCGTTAGCTCGAAACACGAAGGTTATTTGCCTCCGAAGTTTTTGTACGAGCTTTGATTTGTTATTTATAATAATATATATTTAGTTTGTTTTATTATCGATATAACTTTTTTTTTGTAGTTTTTGTCTTTGTTTGTAGTATTTTAATAGTAAATACATATACCACCTACAGACCACTGACCTGATCTGCCCTGACATACCGCGCCATTAATAAAACTTATAGCATACATTCATATCAGAGATTGGTCACTCGTTTCTTTTATGTATTTTATATCGCTTTTGAATAACGAATGTACTTTATGTAACTTCGGTTGGCAGCCCTATCGAGCATACACGCCTTATTAACAAAAGTTCGTACGGGTAACACTGCTGCACTCAAAACTTATTTTATTATTATCCCCAACTACAGTACAGATTTCAAAACGAAACTAAGAACTAAGTTTTTACCCTTTTCGACGGAACCGTATCTTCAGTTCCGCGGCTATTTTGGTTTTATGATACCAGTGCTCCGATCAGTGTTGGAAATTGGAGTGGTCGTCGATGTCGTGAGGTGTAAACAACCCTTTTTAAGAATTATACGCTGCGTCGACGTATAGTACACTTGTAAGACGGATTACGTATCCAGCTAAAAATGTTTGCAGACGAAACGAAGGATGAAGTATACATAAGATTATGTTACAAGATTGATCCTTGTTAGCGAGACTTTACGAAGTCGGAATGATTTGTTCATTTTGCTTCTTATTTAATTGCTTTTGTACGCGTGCGACGCTTAATTTAAGCCTAAAATTCATTAAAGATTTGACATATCGTTGCGTGATGTGTGTAAAGTGAAAAGTAGAAACGGTAATTGTGAAACATTTCGGTATATAAATTTATTTAAAGGAAAACGATAAGTTATGACTTTTATGAAAAGAAAAATATATCAACGAATCAATCTTATTCTAACGTTGTGTAATGAATCGAGATGAAAAATCAATTATCGGAAAAAATAGAGCGATGCCACATTTTACGAAGTAGAAATTCCATTTTTAATACGTCAGACATATTATACCACTTACTTAGTCATTGTCAAGGCCGCTTTTTTAGGAACCTCAAAGGAATCCATTTAAAAATAGTAACCCGCCCACATTTCGTTTCACAAAATCTGTGCCTTACGTTTACAAATGGCACCCGCATTATTTAAGGAATGGATTTCTCTTCTTCTGTGAATTAGAAACATATTTATTTAATGTAATAACAGCAGCCATGCTGTCAAAATTTAATTTACTACTCTTTTATTGGAATGTCCATATTAACTTTTATTTTCTATTCCCCGGATGAAAATGATCGTAGATTTTGAATCAAAATATAAGTTACTAATATATTACGCACTATGCGCATCTGTTCAATGGTTTTAATGTGATCAGACAGATTACATCGATGAGTAAGCCTACCCTCATCATAACAAATTTTGAGGTGGACTTCATCCATGCTTGACACCAAGCCAACTTCTCCTGATGATAAACAACGGAGGACGCAATTGTATTAGGACTCTGATGTTCAATGTCCCTCGACTCTGTTGCATACAATTTTTCTCTTCCTTCTCCCTGGTTCCTCTCTGCAGGTCTCAGTCTCCTTTTGGAAACAACCAAGAGCAAATCGTTGATAATACTGCTGATGATGAGGATGTACGTGGTGGGTTAAGTTAGCCAAGGCGGAAATATAATCGGGATAGATAAATAAATAAAAACGCTGTTAATTCTACTTGATGTTGTGTTCTACGCGTAGCTATTATGGACTCGCGTCGGTAATGTTTGGGGGCGAGCTCTATAACGAGAATTTAAAAAAAAAGGTATCCGCATGCCAATTCGCTATTAGCAATGAAAACAACTGTTGCAATAAATCGCAGCCATGACTCTCGCTGTGCATGCCTTGAGGAATTCGTCTGCAGGTATATTGAATAATTTTGCTTTCAAATATTTTCGGAGATGTACATAGGTATTGTTACTAAATTCTTTTTTTATATTTTGTATAAGACAAACTGCTTTACTCATGTTTAAGTTGTGCTTATTATAAGATGTTAAAAAATATCAGAGTTTGTAAGACAAGATGAGTTTTGATGGCGAGGTATTTCAAGATCACATGAGTTTTGAGGAGGTGAACTAACAAAGACATCATACAGACTTTCCTTATTGTCTGTGATCACTTTTTTACTTGTTTCATATGTCTCATGTTCAAGCTACGGTTATATGAGATCAGAAAGAACACAACAAAAAAACCGTTAAGGTTTCATTGCCATAGATTATTGATTGTTGTTATTTTAGTCAAGGAACGATTTATTTCTGTGGAAATTATTCGTCAAAATCTCGATTGACTAGGGCAGCAACTTAGCCTGACAAATTGATTGAAGTTACAGATAATTCATCACTGTTAAGATTTGAAGCACAGAATGTCAAAATAAGTGAGATATTATTTTGAAAACCTATGGAAGTATTTGATAGTAAAGGAAGTTAAAGTTTATTCATTTATAGTAATCAAGTTTTACATAACGGAATCATCATGGCAGAATTTGATATCGAAAAATAAATAAAATTTAGAGAAGTAGAAAGAACTTTATAAATTATCATTGGTATCTAACCAATAACTTAAGCCATTCAAAATATTTTTAAACCCTGGGGATCAAAACAACATTTTTTAACTATTTCTGGACGAGCCAACTGGAAGATGATATTTAAAACAAGTTTAGCGTCAAGTGACAGCTGGACAATTGACTGATGTTGTCAATCTCTAATTAGTCTGTGACTATTACTGTCAATGATCATATTCGGTGTACGATTCTATTTTAATATCGATGTGCATTTGTGACAATTTCAGTACTTGAAACGGTTTTTGGCTACCGTCCTGGACTTCTAATGTTAAATATTTCGGCCACGTTAATGGAGTTATCCATCTGTTTTCGAAGATTTTTAACTTCCAGTTATTCTTTGTGATTTGGACAGTATGAGATGCATCAACTGTAACTATGTACTCGTATTTGACGCAACAGCTATCTCGATGAGAGTGGATGGAGAGTGGATAGAGATAGCTCCTGTTATAGTGAATATATAGTATGTATGCTCGAATATAGAAAATTATTTCCTAACGAAAAATTGTGCACCCAAAACTAATAACATTTTGAAGTAATTGAAAATTATTACACTTGTGTGCTAGATATGATATATCTAAATTGTTTTAGGCACTCCAATTTTTCGTTTTATTTTATGTATACAATTCAATGTATGGAACTTGCCATGATTCTAGTAATGCTTTTTAAGTTGTATTAAAAATATGTTTATTTTACTAAAACTTTTATTTAGTCATTCTACGAAACGCCTTTTGATTGTTCTTGTCAGATTTGTTTCAACTTTAATACGTAAACTTGACATTAAGTAATTATGCAATTACACAAGCATTTTTTTCCAGTCAACGTAAGATGGTGTAGGTAAGAAAATTAATTTATTTACCACAAACGTGGTGGTAACAATATTATGTATATGTATTTATAAATGAATTCAAAAGATATTTTATTAATTTACGCCAAAAAAAAAAATATAACTTCTTACATATACATAAGTTCAGATACCTCTTGTTATTTTATATCCTTGGCAATATTATTGCTATAAAGTATACAAGAACTAGTTAGCAAAAATAAATAACAACAGGAAGCAAATTGTTACATTTACAGAGTTTTTCGCTTTTCTATTTGAAAATTTACTGCTACCTGGAAACTGGAAACTAAATATTTTATATATTCCGATACACAGTCGGTGCGGAGCTGTCCAATCCAATTTGCTCCGGATTGAAGCAGATATTACCGGTTTGCGCTCCAAACATTAGTTGAAAACTGAAGCTTTACCCTCTGCATGAAATTTGCTTTCAACTCACTGACAGCTAACCGAATGAATGAGAATTTTCTTGACTATTAAAATATTTTTAAACATAAAAGTTTACGTGAAATCCAATGAATTTTTCTAATTTGAGATGTGACTGCAAGTGTCTGTTCGTAATACACTTAAATTGAAATTGCCTTTACAATTTGTTGAATATTCTTAGTATCGATACGAGTTACTGTAGTAATTTGTATATCTATTCAAATTTGAACTGTAACGGGTACTCACAATTTTTGCGTTTTCATAATTATGATCCGTGGAACTGGGTCGCAATAACGCAAAAATCGTGAGTACCCATTACATTTAAACTGTATTATGTTCGACGATATATGTTTAAAATCATATGTTGTAGACCTATTTATCTTCATCTACATATTTGGAAAATCAAAGTAAAAAATAAATTTGTTACCGTTACAGTTTACCATCAAATAATTGTATCCTATTAGTAGTATATATTAGTATAGATTTACCTATCTATACCAATAATAACATTCTAACTGATCGCTTTCTGTACACGAACGATATATGAGAAAAAACATTATTGCTGGCCTTTATTAACGCAATAGAACCCGACATTTGTGATAAAACCTGGTTCGGAGTGCTAGCTGACAGGAGGCAGAAAATATGTAAGGGATCTTTGACACCCTTCTCTAACAATAATAATTTCCCGTGTCGAGTCTGTGGCAAGTTATGCCGCTCGCGCATCGGTTTGTTTAGCCACCGAAAACGCTATCTCTCAGACACTGCACAATATACCGTCTGAAATAGACGTAGATGCCATATGTAGAACCCAAAACAATAGTTGTTAGAATTTTTGTCTGTTGGTCTCTGCGTTTGTTTCCGCTAATCTCAGAAAACGCTTAACCGATTTCGTTCTGGTTTTCACTAATATATCGCTGTGAGCGTCACTTAATACTTAAATTTGTTTCATTGTAATCCGTTCGTAAATAAAAGAAGTTATAAATTAATTTAAAATATTGTAAGGCGTAGTTTTTGAGGCGAAGCGAGGGCAGTTTGCTAGTTTAAAATATAACTCTTTTATATTGTTGAGAAAATATTGTAACAGATATCGAACAGGTCTCATGTTTACAAGGGAAGTTACATACTGAAATTAAATTCGTAAGCATTATTACAAAGCAGTAGCAAAGTACATGTTAATTTACATAAAAATCTGCAATGAGAAGCTAAGAAACTTGAATAAAAGTTGTATTAAGCACGATATTATCATCTACAACAAAAAACACGAAACGCAAGGAAATACAAATGCATCATTGTGACTAAAGAGTTTAGAGAGATATGTGAGTTTACGTTTGATTAGTTTACTTATCTATTACCTTGATTGGAAATGTATTTAATTCAAGTAACAGTAATGTGATTGCTATCGACCACTAGAAGTAGTAGCCCCGTGGTTTGAACGTCAGTCTCCCGTACTGGAGACTTTATACAAAGTAATTATCATTTGCTTCGGTGAAGGTAAATATCGCGAGGAAACAAACCTTTTTACCTGAGAGTTTCCATAATGTTCTCAAAGGTGTACGAAGTCAACCAATCTGCATTCGGATAGCGTGGCGGACTATGGCCTTAACTCCACTCATTGTAATTGGAGACCTGAGCCCAGCAGTGGGACAGTTGTGGGTTGTAATGATTATGAATATTAGTAGTGGTGGCAAATGTGATGTAAAATATAATAAATTGTATTTAAATAAAAGTCTTGTTTTAAAATTCTTATTGGATTTAATGATTTATTGAAGAATACATAATTGCTACTTAATAATTGGAAAGATCTGAATAAATCCAGCAGGTTTAATGAGACATGCTTTAAATTTCAATAATATATAACTTAAACAAAGCACTAAAACAACTAACTCAGTACGCCTGTATTAAATATACGATGACAGACCTTTGTTTTACGGCTCATAGATAATTCACAAGCTTTCACTGAACTAGAAAGTTTATGGATACTCCACGAATTTTATTGTTGTTGGTGCCGTAATTTGGGGGTGTATCAGGAAAATTACCGCCCTGTGTCTCATTGCTAACGTATAAACGGTAGAGGACAGAAGTGTATTAGGGATTGAGTTTCTAGTTGTAAAACTTTTGTATATATTCATATTTATTTACTACGAAATACTTTCTGGAATTTTTGGCTAAAGTAATAAATTATATTCCCCAGTCTTATCAGCTCAATTAAATCTAAATCTAATATGTTACATCCAAGTACTGACTTGAACAATTGTAACTGCCCCGTTGCTAGTATGTTGCAATATTTGTAGTGAATATATTTACGCAATGAAAGGTTTGTAAAACAATATTTAAATTTTGCTTCAAACTATGACGGTTATATATGAATCATACCGTGTTTGTATGAGCCAGCTTTGGGTCCATGCCAACTTGCTCTGCCCGTGGTGCACCTTGCTGAACAACGAACAAGGTAATGCCGCTGTTTTCTTTATTGGTTACTGGACTTTGTATTTGTACCACCCCGCTTAATCCCGACACTACTCGTAAATTGTTGTAAAACCCTTTATGGTTTAACTACCACCCTGTTTTTAGAATCAACAGATTTTTTTTTAACGTTGCAACGTCCGAGAGCTAATTAAAAAATGGGTCCTCCTCCCTCTGGCCGGCAACACGTCGGTGATGTCATGTCATGTCTAATGGCAGTGATGACCATTTACCATCATATGACCCGATTGCTTGGGTATAAATATAGAAACAGATATTATTTATGTGTACGTCTTCAAATTATTGTTTTATTAAACCAAGACAATAAAATTATATTTCTTTTATTCCAGGTACTCCCTCTACAAGCTTTTTAGATTGTCAGGACAAAGGACGACAAAGAGCATGAATTACGAGTTTTTCTCTCTGACAATATTTTAATTAACTGTCCTTGGAAAGAAACGCTGTGAGATTAAAGAACAAGAAAATACCTTAATCGGTACCTAGCATTGTTTATATTTGTAAAATTCTCAGATTAGATTAGTCAAACGGATGCTGAAAAGTATAGGTAAAGCACTATCTACATAAGTAGATGTATAGAATATGCTTGCAAATCGTATTAAATGTTATTATTAAGTAAAGAAAGAATTATACAGAAACTTAGCTTGCCAGCCTTAGATAGATTCAAATATGACATCATATACAATACGCTGGACAGTTCAATTACATACAAATATTGTTCAAATTAATTAAGTGTGTGATCTAGACACTGTGCAGATGCTGGTACTGTAGTTTTTAGGACATATAATGTAATAATGTGTAAAGATCCTACAGAATAAGTAGCCGTAGTTCTGTTGTCGAAGCCAACAAACAGGCTTCTCTGAAGCACTGTGCTATACAATGCTAATGGGTTTTTGTTGTTTACCGTCATGTTTTTAACCACTTATACCGTTTTATACGACATGTCAATGAAAACAAGCAATTTGACCTCTAGCGCGTTACTACGACTCTAATTCTGCATTATCTATTCTTTGTACATTTTATTTTGTTTAAGTACAAGTTGTTGTTTTACTTAATTTATATTTATCATAAATTATATTACGTTTTTTGAAATGAATCTGTTAGCACAAAATAGGAGGATTTTTTGATATCTGATACGGTGTATAGTGGTATGGGTGTTCAGATAAAATGGCCTAACAAAAGATGAGAATATTAGCTGTTTAGGGCGCTTTAGGGTGTAAAGGATTACATCCGTAAATGAGACTAGGCATCTTCTTATGTTCCCTTGTATCTTATGTTGTGAGTCATTTACCTTTCTAGTGCTCGTTTTATTCACGAGATTATTAACAAAAAAAAATCATCAAATGTTTTAACTTTGCAAGGTTAGAGAAACAATTACCAAGCTGGATTGATTTTGGCCGGTAACTGCTCGGTGATGTTCCTGTTGCTAAGGATGTCCGGGATTGGCCACTTATTTTACGCCAACATTTAACAAAAAAATGCGAATTGGAGCTTTTGCAATGATATTGAATACAGTAATTCAATACCGAATTACTTTAATACCGCACCGTATTTGACGATATAAAGGCCAGCAATAGTCTCAAAACAATCGTTGAAGGCTGTTTGCCGGGATTCAACTTCTACTACTAAGATTAAACTTATAAATTATTACGGCATTTACTTTCACGGGAAAATCTAGCAGCGCGGCATACTGAGTTACGGGAAGCAACAATGGTGCTTAATTATTGTAAACTTAATTTTAAACAACTTAATTTTAAACGATTTCAAAACAGAAGGAAGTTCTCAATTTGATTGTATTTTTTTTTTGTTTGTTACCTCAGAACTCCGTCATTTATTTACCGATTTGAAAAGTTTTTTTTTGTTTGGGAAAGGTATACATATACTTCCTGTTCGGTATCACTTATATTTGATTAAACAATACTACCTTTAAAATTAATAAATAGGTGAAACCAAGAAATTCTCCTTCAAATTGAAATCGGTTTCTTTTTTAATTTTCACTGAAACAAATTTTTTATTGGGAAAGATGGGTGTCGATAGTGAAAAGATAGAGTACACTGCAAACAGCATAGTGTTCGTCGGAGTAAAATGATCGATATAGGAACGCAACAGATAGTAAATGTAAAATAAGATGCTTTCGTAATACACGAACTTACTCTTTTCAGTAAAGTTAGAACCGAGCCCACCAGACTAGGAGTCCTACAAGTGGTGTTTGAGTCGTACCTTGAGGCTAGCAAGTAAAGCAGTCGTTAAAAGTGAATGCAAAACGAAGACTTATCCTCGGTGCCGTTCTTTGTCTGTTACGTAACCGTGAGGACAACTGTGAAACGATCATTTTCGCTCGACACGCAAGCCCTCAATGTCTTTTGCCAGGTAAGACCGTTTAAACGTTTATGTAGGGTTTTGGAAATGGGAATTTGCATAAGCATGCTTATCAACCCCTCAACCATTTATTTATTTTTATAATGGGGTTTATCGATGATAGCTTCAAGGAAAATTTAGCGTGCTTGGTGGGTGATATGTTTTTATTATACCTTCAAAGACTAAAGGTTTGTTTTATTTGCGTGAGAATCTCAGTTAAAGATTAAATGTAAAGTAAAGCAATGTACCTTTTTTAACAGATTGATGTACCATGGGTGTTGTATAAGTCGTCGAATAGTTCAGAAAATAATACAACATCGGGTATAAAACAATTCCTTGCGGTATTTCATTCAGCTATCTAGTTAAGCATAAGCAATGCTTCAAATGAAACTACTACAATGCGCCCTCGTCACCTAATTTCCATTCGCAAATGGACTAAAAGCAGAATTAGCATCATGGAGTGTGTCAGGCGGTTCAGCGGGTAAATTAGGATCTTATCAATTCTATTGAAACCAATTTACGGTTTGGAAATAGAAAACTGGGGCTTTGTTTGAACCTGCATATGTAGAAACATTCAAATTTAATTTGGTTCAATCTGTTTCACTGGTACATAATCTAATATAATTATAACACATGGTTATAATTGTGGGCATTACTCTACAAGGCATTGGAAGTGAGGATGGATTCATAAAACGACGTACAATGGAACAGGTGAGTGTTTTTGGGATAATACCACTTGATGAAATAAAAATAGGGATGATTCTTATTATTATTATTTTAGCACCAAAATTTTTGTTCGCAATATGCTTATATTAGATAAGCGGCTTACTCCAATTTCTTTCAGATTAAAAAATATATATAAATATGTCCATCCGGAATATGACTAACCTATGAAATGTAAATTAGTCAAATAAGTGCCGTGATTCCCGTGATAACTCTCCGCATACACAAACTAATAAATTTCGCTCTCTCTTTATTATATTGTATAGATTTGTCTTAATTTTACCATTATCAAATGTAACGATGAAAATAAGGATGATTATAAATAACAACTTTTGAGAGTTAATTAAAATTTTGTTCTTGTACAATTTAATATCGGCTTGAGTAACACTTATCAAATTAAGTCTGAAAAATGAGAAGATTGACAAAAGCCTAAGTGGAAATGCAAAAAGGTATAGGTATTGATTTCAGTATTGCAGCATCAATAAATTTCAATGGAACGGAATTAAACTTTATTAATTAATGTAATTTAATTATTGAATTTAAATTGGATATATCAAATGTTACTTTACATCATATTTGAGGCCTGATATTCTATTATGGAAGTAACATAGATATGAATGTCAGTTATAATTATTAATAGGACGTCATCTTTCGTATTTATTTGTATTGTGAGGCTGATAGCGATGCATTATACTAGTTTTGAGATTTTTTCACTCATTAGTACATTCGTCATGAATTAACTGAATTAAAATACATTATTCGTATATTTAAGTGGATTATTTGCATATATTTTGTGATGTGTATCACAAATACATTATATGATAGTTATTATTTTTAATGTTTGGAAATATTACATTTCATCGTATTTCTTAGTGTATACCTATTGATTACCTATTGATATACCTATTGATTTCTTACTTATGTTGTGTTACATTGAATTTTATAATATTCAATGTTCTTCGATACCGCGGAATGTTGTGTGTAAAAGACATGAGCCGAGGGTTGATCGTAACAAAAATCCTATGAGGGCGTAAAACATACTCGTGAAATTTCCTTTGACAACATTATATCGGTCGATATTAGGGTACCTGAGCGAAGCGAAGTTTTTACACCGGTACAGAGGTGCGTTGGGTCCAAGTTAAACAAGCCGGTTGCGCGATCCACCGTATTCCTTGTCGCTTCAAACACCACTTTAATTAAGTTGTTATTAAGTTCTTTTTGGTGTACAAAATATCGCCTATCTTCTGTATCTGTATTTATCTTTTGAAAATATAAGTACTGGTAATCTGTGTGTAAACTATTATTCTTTGTAGAAAAATGTGAAAAATAAAAGATGAAATTCCATTGTCAGCTTCTCTACTTGCGAAAAGTTGTTGTGCATATGATCTTTTAATAATTAATTTCTCGAGAGGCACAACAGAGTGATTTAAATATCACTTCCAGTATGTGAAATTTGGTGACAGTAAATATAAATTTATACGAATATTATAAGAACAGAAAGCTGTTCTTATATAAATACTTAAATGTATATCCTAGTAACCCGCTTTCGCTCCACTACAGAAAACCTACGGCTTACGTTTAGAAATAGCACCCGTGTTGTTTTAGGACTGGATTTTTATATTGAAACGTATTAATTTATTATAATAATTGCAGCCAGCCAGTCAATATTTTATTTACTGCTCTCTTAACAGAATGTCTATATAAACTTTTATGCGATATTCCATGGGAAAACATTCATTTACGGGAAAGAAAAGTACCTACCCTAGATCTGTTCAGTAGTGTCAGTATGTAACATAGACAGACGGACAAAAATTCTAAAGACAGACAGACAGACAACAATTCTAAATAAATATGTATACGAATACAGTTTACTGGTGAATTATAACAAAGCGCCTAGCCTTAAAGTATTTTTTGTGGTGAACGGTATATACTATAGACATGGCCAATATTCACGCTGAACGGTTGACGGTGACGAATTCTATCGATCTGTAACGCTAACCAAGGTTATTTTTTATGCATTTAGTTTTTTTTTTCATTTAAATAGCCTACAAACGAACAGCCGTTACCTAATGGTAAGCGATCACCGCCGCCTAAAGGGACTAAAACTTTGCCGAACCATTACTGGCTCTCACACACTGCATCTTAAATCCGTGGAAACATTCACGGTTGTCTCTAAAATTAGATGATTGGATCGTTTCTTGAAATGCCTATATTTGGTAATTCAAGTCGTATCTTATCGTATCACTATGTTGTGAAACATTAGATTGGAATGTAAGCGTATGTGATTTACGCGGTACGCAATTAGCGTTATGTTTAGACAATGGAGCTGGGCCGTTAAAAGCTAAATTGAAATAAGACGTGAGGTCGAGTACAGGTGTTGATTGATTTAATTTGATGATTTATATAATCAATCAATTAAATATTTCAAATTTACAGTCGTCTTGTATAGTACGCAAAACGAATAGTTTTAACAAAATTTAACTCTAAATAAAGCTTTGTTTGACGATCACTTCCTCCGACTTTTGTCGTTCATTACAATAAACGCTGAAAGGCTTTTAAAGGTATTAATTCGAGAAATGGTATATCGTTCCAGCGAAGCATTCACTCGGAACAATTTTATTGTACTTTAGTTAAGATTAAAGGGTTTCACCTGTTTACATTTTGCTATTGGGTTTATATTATGTTTTGAAATATATTATTATCGTAATGTGTTAATATTTCCTACTAAGAAAATAAATTTTCAGAACGATTATTGAAAAAAAAAATGCCACAACCAATCCAACGAGGCACGTATATTTACGTCAATCGTTTTATTTATACATCTATCTATCTACATCTATACTAATAATAAAATTCTAACTGATCGATTTTTGTACATGAACGATATATGAGAAAAAACATTATTACGGGCCTTTGTTAACGCAATAGAACCCAAAACAATAGTTGTTAGAATTTTTGTCTGTTTGTCTGTGGGTTTTTCCCGCTAATCTCAGAAACGGCTTAACCGATTTCGTTCTGGTTTTCACTAATGTATTGTAGTAAGCGTCACTTAATATTTAAAGTTCGTTTCATTGCAATCCGTCCATTAATAAAAAAGTTATAAATTAATTAAAAATAATGTAAGGCGTAGTTCTCCTGAAGCGAAGCGAGGGCAGTGTGCTAGTCTCCCAGAAGGAGGCCGACGAGCGGGTGAGAGAGGAGGCCGCCGACGTGGCCTCCATCCGCGGGCGACGAATGGGGGTGCGTAGGAGGCGCTACTTAATGCACCTCCAGTAACGCCCCTGTGCCCGTGTCGGGCCGGGATGGGAACCCGGCCCTGCTAGACACGGCGTCGTTGGGACTGTTCAGAGGCGATCCGGACAGTCCCCATGGAGGAGAAGTCTGGCCTTTTCGCCGAGGCCAGCCTGTCGCTGGAGGGATCCTGTTGCCTGCAGATCCGGGACCCTCCAATTAAAGCGGCTGAAGGTTTAGTACGGTATTGCACTCCCAAAGTGCCGAGTCCGACATAGGTCTAGGACTGCCACCCGGGCGTCCTGGATATCATCCTAAATGGATTCCCCTGCGACAAAAAAAAAAAAGGGTGCTAGTCTCAACATAACTTATTGAAAATACACTACAGCGAACTGACATTAGCTTAGCTGCATTATTTGTTAATTGTTATTTCCTTTTTTCTTAATTCCAATGGGTCATCTTTATATCAGAAAAAAAAATCTGAACAACGGAATTTAAGTAAAACTTTATCACGCAATTTGCACTGTACTATTCTTGTCCGTCTAACAAAGTGCGTTGACCATAATTGCTTATGTAAACATGTTAAAATCGGTATTCATAATTACAGTCTTGTAGAAATAGTTTTGCCAATGTTCCGCTAAATATCTTCAACAGCTCTGTGGATGCTAATTGTATTAAATTTCACGCTACAAATCACTGAAATTCTTCGTTTGAACAGATATTTCGTTCAATTTAGAGTATGATAAGAATGTTTCAAAAGATAAAACGTAGATTCGAGCGGAAATTATTTCAATATTTTAGCTTCATGAATGAAATTTCTAGACTATGAAGTTGGACTTGCCGCCGGATTTCATTCAGAACTTTGTTGAAACATGAGGACATTTTCAATAAGTGACCGTTTATTTCACTTTAATCTAGAATAGATTTGTAAATTGATATAAGTGAGTGAGTATTAGTATGAAATATTGCTTATTAGTATTTCTTTTGAACTGATCCATATAAGCTGTTGGAGAATGCCCTATGTATAAGATATTGTTTTTTATATATTTATTTATTTAATTTATGTATGATGACTAGAGATGAAACGGATAGCTTTTTTGCCGGTTAAAGGATACTGGATATTCGGCCAACCTCGTTACCGGATTGCTGGATATCCGGCCGTACATAGAACACTTGATTTATCACATGTAAGACTTCATTGAAAGCAGAAATAGAAAGACGTTTCAACTCCTTAAAGCAAGACTCCAACTACTTGATTGCAACTTTCCTAGACCCAAGATTCAAAACAAACTACTTCGGGGTTGTTGAAACGGAGAGAGCCCGCCAGAAGATTCCTTTGGAATCCATAAAAATGTCTTGCGAAGAATCCTTCAGCAGCGGTTCATGTTCATCACCGGTCAAAAAACGTAGAAGAAAAGAGACAGAGCTTGCTGTATCTCGCGAAGTTCATGACACGTTCTGGGATTGCTTTTATGAGGTAGTGAATGAAAACTACACCAGTCAATCTCATAATCAAAAAAAGAACACGATTACAAACTTTTATCTGCAGTCAGTGCGCATCGATCGCGATCATGATCCTTATATTTGGTGGTCAGCTAATGATGTACAATACCAAAAGATAGCAAAGTTTGCTATCTTAGCTTATATGTCTTTCAGCGCCCTGCAGTATCGTATACAGTGAGACTTTTCGGAAGCTGGCCTTATATACGAAGACAAGTGAAATCGTTTGTTACCTCTTAATGCAGAGAAAATGGTATTCGTTCATCACAATTTTCCCTTAGTGCAGTACGAGTATTGGTTTCCTTTGTATAGTAAAAAAATATGATTTTATTCGTTACTTGGGTTAAATAAAATACTACCTGAAGTGCAAACGTTACAATTTTTAAAATCTGGTATCAGACCGGATATTATATGAAATTTAGGCCGCACTTACTATAAAATATTTTTCAAAAATTTAAATACAATAATCAAGTAACAAGTTATTTTAGTGTCAACAGCCGAGAAAATAACAGACAAAGCTACCTAAGTGGTCATCGCCGTTCATGGACATACGTCACAAAATCATCATGGACGCCCTGTCGACTATGAACAGGGCAAGAAAACCGTTTCATACGTGGCTCTTCGATACAGTCAACGAAACACATTAAAACATTTCACTGTTGATTTGGGGAGAGCGGTAGCATGCCAGGCAGGTGAGGGACCTTACCACTGTTCGCAGGACCATCTACATCGAGGTGAATACTTTAGCGCCCAGCGATATCCAATAGAACAGATCTGATATATTGTCTCACCCGTTGTTCAGCAGGGCACACCACGAGTGAGGGAGATTTGACTCAAGGATGGAGCGCCGTACGCCCAAAACGTATTGCTAGACTGCTTAAATGTAAAATATATAACAAAATTAAATATATCTAACCTAATATGTGCCGAAGTAGTGAGATTTATTAGCTTCTCTGAAGTTCGTCCACTTTGGTATACATTAATAATACTGATATTTTAAGGAAGAATCCAAAGTAAAGTGAATTTTGAAATATGCATAAACGTCTTTGATCTGACAATATTTGATAATAAAATATTCCTTTAATTATATGCTTCGTCGGTCTCGAAATCTGTACATTTTTAAGATAACACAGTAAATAATATTTGCGCTTTCTGCTTACTTAGGAAACAATTTTAGCTATATGGCGCGGGCGCGTCAAAATTGGTCTTTGATCACTATAACAATCCACGAAACAGATCTTCTATAAAAATGTGAGTCATAGAATACTGAGGTATTCAGGTTTCAGGCAGAATAGATAATTCATATCTTCGAAAAGTTCGAACTCGAAAACTCAAACTTCAAACCCCATTTACCATTGTTGGTAACTGACCGTAACAAACACTGCTATTAATATAGCAGTTCATTACACTCGATATTACTATATGTTAAAGTTTCATATTTTATATAACATTGTTTCTTTAATAATCTCGATGTCTAACATCAAAGATCTTCATAGCATAATATATTTTTTTTAATGTTAAAATCCGATAAACGAGCAGACGAGCCACGTGATGGTAGTGGTCACCGTCGCCCATGGACATCAGCAAGACCGAAGATATCACTGATGCACTGTAAGCCTGGAAAATAGAAGAAGTTAAGAAAGAATGTACTGGCTCTCAAGCCCCCAGCCGGAACATAACGAGTCGTTTGGCGATTGAATCGAGCAGGAGAGTGGTAGCTAGCCAGGCAGGTTTCACGGGAAGATAATAATACCAGTAATAATATTAATGACTTAATAATAATACTGATAATATAATCCTTACGCGAAGCCCTAACACCAAGCAGGCGGGATCCTGTCGCTTCTTACGACACCCTTTTCTACCAGCATGGGATTGGGGGGAGAGATTCAATGCGTCGAAAATTTATTACGGCCAAATTTAGTCTAAAATTTTAGTACTTTAAATTAACCTAATATGATTTGACTTCCGGGTTAGCGTAACTTGCTATTTCCGTTACAATCGGTATAAACAGAGTGAGAATCGAACGGGTAGAGGCATTGTTGGATCAAGTGTAAGAAGGAACAAACTGTACGAGTGAACTTATAATCACTTCAGTAATCGACTAGTCCATTGCTACCGACTCAACTTGGGATCTTATATATATATATATATATATAAGTAACTTTGTGACTGAAGTTTTTTTACTGACTTGACTGAAGTTTTGAAGTTTTTTAGTTATTACCTCAAATTATAAACTATCTGATCTTTATGATATCATGAATAATTCTACATTTATTTACTATTTACAATTTTGCGCTCGCAAATCTTGCTACTAAATACAAAACACTACACTAAAGCCATAAAGTGGTAGTACAAATCGCGATGGTGAATCGACTGCAAATCAATAAAACAATAAAAGTAAATATTCAAAAGCTTACCAACTGGTATCGGCGAATATTTCTCTTATAATATACGCAATAACAAATTTTGAGCGTGGTGTGAATGCTGCCATAAGGTAAGGCTGCCATCTCGTCACACACGATGTCTGAGCGATCAAAATATTACGTTTCGCCGTAGAAGACTATTCATGTACATAAACCAAATGATCATAATATGGGAAAATTCGCTCGTAAAGATTGGAAGAAGGCACTGTCCTGTCTTTATTTTGTTGTTCTTTTTTTTAATTTTCAAGCTAGTGTGTTAAAACTTTTAACATAATATTCTTTAAAAAATCTTATATTTAACGCTTCATTTACTTTTAAATTATTTTAGGTATTTTTTGTATTTCTGACTATGTCTAATTTTTTCCTATTATTTCTACCTTTGTCTTCTACCATAGGGTTGTCTGGAAGCTATTACTTTCAACGACAAGATATCCTTTGTCTATGGTCTCTTTATCGATACGACTATTTCGTATATCCTACAGATTTTTTGGTATACGGTAAAGAGTTTTCGTATTGTACTGTAGTATTGTCTTTCATGTCCTTCCCAAAGATATTTGTGGTACACAAAATAGTAATACAAGCAGTTCACCTGATGCTGAGTAAGCTCGGAACGTCCTTAAATCAACTTCAAACACTTGTGAAAGCCCAGTCGCTATCTCCTTGGCTGTCACTGCTTCGTTGATTCTTCTGATGTTACAGATGTCATGAGCGACGATGATAATTTATCATCAGGGGGTCACATATTTATGTAACTTATGTTTGTTTCGATTACTCGTGTCGGTTTGTTTGATGTAGGTGTGTTCTTTTCGATAGTCAATTAATAGTGCTTGGATATTGTGTTAGTATGTACCTATCATTGTTAATAATTATTGTTTTTAATTTATAATAGCGATTTAAGAAAATTTTAAAAGTTTTTGAAACGTTCCATTGACTGTCATATTATCGTGGATTATCTTCTACTTACTCACTGATGTTCAGACGCTTCCTTGAATGTGAAATTTCGCTCAGCTCCATAAAGCAAAAATGTCGGCTATGTTTGGTAGAAATTTTTGGATTATGAACATTTTTTCAGTGTTTTTTTTGCGTCAAGCGTAACTTGGCTTTTAATATCCTTCATTTTAAGGCACTGGCAAAAGCTGTATAATAGATGTGTTGTAAAATATGACTTATATTTAGCTACCATTATGATAGTGTTCGAACAGTGGTAGAAATAATCACAACCGTGAAGATAATTTTAATTTTATCAATAGCTATCAAACTAAAGAAATGAAATGCGTTAACAAACAGAAGAAATAAAGGTACTGAACTCTTTGTTGGCTATTTATATATAGATACATATGTATATCGACTGGCCCAAATTTTTTTTAATTTGCAAACGTGTTGCTGACCTCCGACGATCGCTTATGTCACACAAAAGCGATACAACAAAGAACGATTGTTTATAAGTCATATGTCGTTAGCTAATTGGATTGTAAAGATTTTTTCGATGTAAACCCTGCACAACCCCAAAATAAGGATAATCTGACATCAAGAAAATTCTGCTAATACATATTTTATGAAGTTCCTTTTATTTTATCAAATTTCGCATTCGTCTAACCCTAAGATAATTGTGTCGGATCTTATCGACCCCTGTTTTAAAAATAATCATCCTCCCTCGCTTATAATGTACGACAAACGTCTCAAACCTACAGCCCTTACGTACAAACTCATAAATACATAAATCGGAGACACGGCATAATCCACGGAACGTGATTTGTGCCTTCGCAGCCAAAAATCTTTGCTCAACGATGTTAAAAATTCAGCTCTATTCTCGAACAGGAAAAAAGATTTTTAAATGACACCAAATTCAGAGCTACATCGTTTTGCGTGTGGAAGGGTGAATTCTTCCTTCTCACTGAGTATCCTGCCTGATGTGTCCTTAAGTACGCCAATATGTAACTGGGATTTCCCTTTCCCATTCAATATTTTGAAATTGTTTTATTTGTGAGACATGCCGCCGCCGCGCCGCTACCTGGCTGCGGTCTAGTTAGATGCGCAGTTTGTACCTTGCGGTGAAATAGTGTTGATTTGCTAATACAACAAATATTCCTCTTTAAAGTTTTTTTTGTTAATAGCCGAAAAACGAGCAGACGAGTTTCACCTGATGGTAAGTGGTCACCATCGCCCATGGACATCAGCAAGACCAAAGGTATCACCGATACGTTGTTGGTCAGGAAATGAGAAGAAGGTAAGGAAGAAAGTATTATCTCTCAAACCCCCAGCCGGAACGCGACGAATCGATTGGCGGCTGACTCAAGCTGGAGAATGGTTGCTAGCCAGGCAGGCTACACGGCAAGATAATAATACCACTAATAATATTAATGGCTTAATAATAATACTGATAATATAATCCTTCCGCGAAGCACCAAGCAGGCTGGCTTTTGTCGCCTCTTAAGACACCCTGTTCTGCCAGCATGGGATCGGGGGAGCATTCTAGGCCACCATAGCTCTAACGATTTTTACAGATAAAAATTTTCGCCATATTTTTTCAATTTAACATTATAGGCATGTTGAAATTTATCAACGGAACGCATCAATTCGATTTCCGCGCAACTCCCAAGACTTCCTGCGCGCGTTACTCCCGCCACTTTGTTAATCAACGGAGACTTCCATTGAAAATTTTCATATCTTCTGTAGTTTGTTACCATGTTTAAACTTAAGCATTAAAAAATCTTAAAATTGGATTGTGAGCGTCAATTACTCTCGGTGCATGAAATTAGTAACTATCGATATTTTTTTACACATCTCTCTGTCTTTTAGTCTATCCGTTTGTCGGTCTGTTGATCGCCTATAACCCGCGAATGTGAGACACTGATACCACCATGTACTTTTGCAGTAATTGAACAAATTTGGAAAATTTGGTATTAAAATTCCATTAGGAAAATTTCAAATAGGCTTTTACATAGTTATAGTATAACTGATGTAACATTCAACTAGTACATAAAATTATAATTAAGAATAACACCCTGAAAAATACCAAAAATGGGTAAAGACTAAAGATCTTTTATGCTTCTAATTGAAACTAGTGAGAAAAATTTGTGGCTTAAGATGAAATAAATTATTAGCATTTAACATTACCTGTAACATTTCAAATTCTAAGTTCTCAAACAAAAGTATGACATAGGCGAGATGCGAGCTCAACTAGAAAAACACGAAATTTACAGACCACTGCGATAACACATGCATTATGGTTATAAACTGCTCTTACGGGAACCACTTTGAAAACAAACTACATACTCGATGTTGCAGGCTATTACAATGCTGTCAACAATGCACTGACTAATTTCCCAAGTTGGTCGGTTGTATCGGTATTAATTAATTTAGTTGGCTCATCCTGAACAGTAATATCTACCGTAGGACACATGAGATTGTTTCCGGTAAAACCGGTAATTGCGACCCGTGACCTCTTATATGGAATAATAAGCAATGAACATAAAAATACTTCTGATAAAGAAGTAGCAAGCACGTTCTTAAACGTGGTAATTTTTTCCATTGTCGGTTAGTGTGAAATCAATTTTTGCGTTCATCGCAATCGTTGGAATCTCAATACACCGTACGTTTGGGCAGTATCTAAACATACCCTGTCAGCTATCAATATGCAGAAACACCATGATAATATTCCACAGGCTTATTTCCCCAGCTGTGCACTAATGTCCGCGTTGGTGAATTCATTATTACGGATGACATGTCCCCGGATACTCACTTGCACCGAGTTCGATGGAATTTGTTAATTTGAATGAACATGACACTCTGTGGATCTCTACCTGCTGCTGTTTATATTAAAGTACCATATTAATCCATCCTCTTCATTGTAAATTACTGTTGGTTATATCAGGATGCATTTGGATCTGTCCTAAAAAATTTTTACTTAAATTTTGTGGATTAATGTGCATGAAGGGGTACAACGGCATCAGGCAAAAAATAATGATTATAAAGCAATTTGTTATTAACATAAAATATCTTTATTTAAAAAATACTTTTTACTATTATATAAACTCTTTAAATATGTAATAATAATGCTATACTTATTCAACTATCAATTAATTTTTACTGCCCAATCAATTAATTTTAATAAATTTTACAAAAGTTTTGAGTAAAATTTTAGAAATATTTAGGGGATTTTAAAAAAGTTACAAAAAATAGTAGCTTTAATTATTTGAATACGATTAATTACTGTTCATAAGTTTACATTGAGAATGAGTAAAACATAATGTACACAGTTAGTTACCATTCTAAAATTTTCGAAATTGAATACATATTTCAAATTGGGTTCGCGCAGCACTACGTGAGTTTAGGTCACTGTGTATATCTTCCCATGTTATTTCCGGTAGAACGAAACTTCTGCCAACCTTATATAATGTTGGTCCTTCGAGCCGGATGTACAAGAGATACGCGCGCCCATTAGCATTCGGTAAACACATAAAGAGCCTGAATGCAAGATAGGTGCGAATTAACACAGAAATTTTAATGCTTTGTTAATATACATATACGTTAAGATATCTGTTCGCCTTTGATAATCTGATTTAGAGGGTTGAAACGCATTAGTTGTTTGGGAATTACTTTAGTTACCGAAATGAAAAGGTCGTTAAATTATAATTACTTGTCTAGATTGTAATATAAATATGGACGTTGAAGTCACTGAGAGTAACATAAGTTTAACTGGAGCCTATGTGTTAAAGAGAGCCTAGTATTCATCATGCTGGCCAAGTGCAAATAATTCATCATTTCAGTTACAGACCAAGATAGTAAAGTAATGGTAAACTTAAATTGAATTATAAAAATTAAAGCTTTTGATGCGGGACTCCAGTTATTTTCCGACAATGTCAAACCTCAGAGTTAATATCTCATTAAATCTATTACTGGCGTACCATAGGGTGTTTAAAAGGTAAAATAATATGGCAACGATTCACCTATTGCTTGCGTCCTAAACATATGTGTATGCACATTAAAATTCGAGAAGGGAAAAGAGAAATGCGACAAGACCCTCGGGCAAAGAGTCGTTAAGCCAAACAGCTTTGAATGTGAAATTTTGAGGGCTCATACGAGGGTAGGTGTTAAGTGCACTCTTGCGTAAGTACGATGAACTAGGGATTTTTAAAAGTTCCATATGGGTCGGTAACTTCCCTGTGTGGGTCCCTGTGTGACGTCGAAATTATGGTGAAAAACGCTAATACATTGTCGAATTAATACAGCTATATCGTCTTACACAAAATAATTAAGAGTCGTTCACACATTCCGGCGCTGTGATGCAAGTCAAATGTACCGCAATAATAGAGCGTTTAAAACAACTAATTTCGGTGAGCATACATTTTGGCGTCATATAGTATATATATAATGCAGTGTAAGGTTAAATTCAAAACGCCTCTTACAGCAAGATATAACGTTAGTGACATTGACAATATACTTTGAAAAATTTCAAACAAAAGTAGGATCACTTTAACGGAGCCCTCACATCGGCTATATATGTACATAATATTCTTGTGCCGCTAGGACATACTAGTAGATAAAGATCCCACTAAAACTTCTTGTTATAGTAGTAAAAATTAACATTGAGAAATATGTTTAAGCTTTTGTTTGTTTTAAGAACATTTCACATTAAATGGAATTTGTGTGATTTAGCTTGGCACCATAATATTATTTTTTTATTAACGGAGAAGTAGTATTTGATAAAAAACATCCATTTTTATAACGTAAGAATGTACGCGGTTTTCTTCGATACGGACGACGTATTCAACAATGTTACCACGTTAATATGATTAGGATCGTTTCATTCAGATCACGGAAGGCTTCCTTTATCACTACTTTGTTTGTTTATGTAGCTCTTCACTTGTTTTCAATAAAAATAATCTGTATATTATTAATAAATACAACGTTTATAATATATGAAAAGTGTTCAGCTCGCCATCACAGTCGACCCTCGTGTGTTGTAACGCTATGAAACAAAAATGGGTGTGTACAAAAACAGAGGCCGTTTGGACATTTGCGCTGCGTTGGTTGCGCGTCGATAAATTTTTATCGTCCGCAGTACCCACCGCGTTCATAAGCCGGACCGTAATGGCCGATCCCTGTTTCCGTGACAACAGCCAACGGTACTTGTTACCGGCTTACTTTTTGGGGGCCCCGTCATATAGAAAAACTGTTTTTCTTTATAAAGGCTTTGAATTTTGAAATTTTTACTGGTTAACAATAGTTTTCCGTCTACCTCCTATATGCTATGTGCTTTATGGTTTGCTAGCATGCTTGCCGCGACGTGTATTATGTCGCAGTTTTATGTTTTCTCATAAGACAAAAAAACTCTTATACAACGAGATGTCTTCTTTCATATCTTTCGATATATATGAACAGTAGGTACTTAACGAACTCAACTTTAATTTAAAATCCTTCTGTATCCTTTACTTGATAATCGAATAAACTTTGTAATATTCTTATTTGATATTTTATGAGTATTTGCAATAACACTGCGGGGTAAGTTTGATTAGTTACACAAGATTTGCAACTTATGCTATGTTATACTAACTTGTAGCTAAAAAGTAGTGAAAGTAAATCTTTTGTAGTACACCTGTTTAGTTCCCCAAAAAACTTAAAATAATCTGAGAACAAAGCATATGCGCTGGTCAGCACTTTCTTGGAATACGTGAAAGGAATGCATTGTAATTAAATTGAAACAGTTCATCATCGTAGTTGTTATATCTACCAGTAGACATAAAGAAGGGCATGGTGTCGACCTGGTGTTAAGTTGAGATTGCATTTTTTATATTTATACTATAATATCCATTATTTATATAATCGTATAATAGAACCAAAGTCTTATTTATTTGACCTGATTAAACCTGCACAACGACACTTCACTGGTTGAATAAAAAAAAACACTTCTTATGATTTTTAAAAGCAACAAATTTCCTCTAGGAAGTTTTGTATTGTGGGATTCTTGCTCACTACAACCACTTCAGTGACCGTCCTTTGCATATCAAGCGATCCCGTAATGTTACGTGAACGTCCTGGTGAAACCGGTGTTTTATACATACAACAAAGCTACATGCTGCGGGCACAATATGATGCGTATTCACCTCGCTCGAAGCCGGATTTACAAATTTGCCTCCTGTGGGGATCGCGCCGCTCTCCCCTCGCGTCCCGCGTTAAAGTTAATGTCGCTAATTTTCATATCGAATTCTGCGCCAGATACACATGCAAGATACAGACACATGCCTGATTAGTTAATTTTGTCATACTGTCCGCTAGTCATCTTTTTTAGTCAATAGTCGACAAACCAGCACATGGGTCACCGGATCGTAAGAAGTCATTACCGACCATGGACATCCGTAATACCAAAAGTATCTCAGACCCGTTGGTGGCTCAGAAGGAAGAGAGATATCGGCTAGTAATGGTTCTTCGACTGAGGTACTTGAGCTCCAAAGCTTCATTCGTTGTTCAGTAGGTGGCACCGCAAACACAGGAGGTTGTTTTTCATTTAAGGATAGTTGGAGATTTTCACACCCCAAATTATTGTACGTAATTTTCTATATATAAGAAAAATCAATTGTTACATGTATGAACGATCATTACTTGAGAACGATCAATCGATTGGGCTGGTTTTTTTTGTTGTGTCCATAATGGACATGACAAGGTTTGTATAACATAAAAATTTAGAAAGATCCGCCAAATAAGCAGTAAATATTTGACAGCTTTGTTTGATGAAAGATTTAGGTTGGATAAATCCCTTCTCGAAGAACTGCCTGACTGGAGACAGCTACATGATAAATAAATGGTAAGCGTACTATTGTCTCCATTACTAAATTCGAGGCGAATCGCTAGCATTAAGATACTAATATATTGTTATTGTTTGAAATAATCTTTCGTTATTCGTGCCTTGTTACTAATAATCGTGACTGCGGCTTTATAACTTTTGAATACATTTCCAACTCATATCTTCAAGTGTTCCGATACGTGATCTGACTATCTTCCAGAGCTGCGACCCCTGATTCGTACTGTATTTTTTCATAACACAATCAAACATACTAACGAAGTAATCGAGATCTACAAAAATAGTACAACGGTCTAAATGGGAGTAACTTTGTAAAAGCCTCAAGATAATTATTACCTTTTAAGAGATAATCTCAAAGAGATCAAATAGTGTATATATGTATTAATAAAGGCAAGGAATCAAGCTATAAACTCTTAAAAACTCTTAAAATAATAAATTGAAATAGCGTTATGGTAAAGTTACGATTTCTTATTAACTAAACATAAACTCTCAATACAACAAAGTTTGGACCCAAATTAAGTCAAGGAAGTGGCTGATAAATAAGCCCCTTGTTTCCCCCATCCTAATATGATAAGATAACAAATTGGATTGTCCCCAAGTTTGGATTAAATAAAAGATGACTCCTTATTTAACGCCACTCACACACGAAGGCTTGGGATAGAATATATATTTGTTTGTCAAGTAGATTTTATAGTATTTTGGAAACTATTATAATATAATACGTCGTGTAAAACGAGCGCTGGCGAAATACCTGCGCAGTGAGCGATGTACCGGACCAATTAGTGGTATGAGGTGAGGCGCGGCGGGGCTATAGACTATGTCGTCGCGCTATTGGTTTGTTACAATCCGTAAGTCGACTTTAGCTTCCCGCGTTTATTTTATGTTTCGTTTGCGCCCAAAAATACAATCGCGTACAAAAGTTGTTTGTATGAAATAAAAGGAAAATGATTTATGATGTATAAGTTTATCGATGCTCGATTTGTTTACGACTTGATCCCAAGACATCGATTTTTCTCTACAATTTATATTTTTTTTTTATATATTTATATTAAAATGTATTTTATATTATACTTATAAACCTCTCCAAATAAATTTTCTAAATGAAAGCGTAAACCGCATTAAACTTCGTTGGGTAATTTAGGAGAACTAACCGAACAAACGCACAGGATGACAGGAATAACGGTTTTATACTATTAAGAGCAACAAAATCCTCGTACTTTAGGGCTCGATTATACCCATGCGCAGAAGCGTCCCCACCAAAGTGGCTTAGAGCTCTTTTTACGTGACGGGAACTATACTAACGATAAATATTGCACTTGAAGATGAATCTACAATTTATGAGCAATTGATGAGAAAATGGCAAAAGGTACACGTGTGCAGTAGGATTCTCTGTATCAAAATGAGCATGACCACAGTAAGGTCAATATCATGATCATATGCATTAGCGGATGATTGGTATGGTTTCATTAGGACCAGGGTTCGAGGATATATATCAATGGATATATATCATGATATATATCCAATATATATCTTATATATATCAAATGATTTTTTATGATATATATCAAATTTTATATTATTGAGTAATTTTTGGCGTTTGTTACTGTATTTCTGATTCCCAAATGTAGATGGCGTTGGAGTAGAGTTAAAACACACTGCGTAATATAAGTTCTAATCCATAAATGGCAATACTTCTGCTGGTATTAATGCTGTCTGTCGTGTAAGAAAAAATTCTGTTTTTTAACACATATGCAAATAGTATACATGAATAATACAATAAAATAATAATATGGCTTTCATACAAAATGGATATATATCAAACTTTTAATATATATCGGATATATATCATAAATATCCAATATTTTGATATTTATAATAAATATCGGATATTATCGAACCCTGATTAGGACCGAATTAAGTATACCCTTTGAAGAAACACGACGAACTCACGGAATCCTCAGTAATCTTTGTCGCAAATAAACACAGGTGTTTAAAAAAACACTTTCTTTAATATTTATTAATCAATCAGCAAGAAAAATACAATAATGATTTTTTTACAACAAGTCATACAAATAGCGATGTTTTCACTACAGGGCAAATTCTTCCAGAAACGCTAAGGGTAAGGGGTTAAAATAACATAAATAACATTTGAAATGGCAAGGTGTAATGACAGGAAATTAAATTCAACTACTATGTAAAAAATATTAATGCGGTATTTAGGTAACTTGTAGACCGGACTGAGTAGATGAGCGGTAGCAAAAATTAAATAAAAATACACCAAGTTTTGTGCTTTAACTAGGTATTTGAATGAGTAGGGAGTTCGACAGTTGCTTTATAGCAGTAACTGCAATTTTAAAGAAGGAACTTGTGTGTGCTAAAGATACGATTAATAGTAGAATGGATGGATCGGTTATGCGTAGTATGGAGAAGAGTAGTTTTGTCTGAGGTAGGAGGGAAATTTTGGAGTAAATAATACAATGTGAAAAAGAGAAAGAATGTCAGCATTGCAGCAAAGGCGAATTGGAAGCCACTTGAGTTAAATGCGATATTTGCAAATATGGTCATATGACCAAATATTTGCGGAGTGCCTTATGTGGACCATATGCAGAAATTTTGAAGGCGCTCAAGTTTGATTAACTGCTCCTCGGTAACTTGAAGATAGTACATATCGACGTAGTCAAGGTTAAGTGGAAGCAATCACTAAGCAAGCAATATTTTAGTTTTATTAGCTTTTATTTACAAACCTATTTACTAATGACCGTAAATTAATTCATCCCCGACATTTGTTTTATTTTTTTTTGTCTACTCTTAGGACCAAATTGATTGGAAATGGCAACAAACAATGTTTGTTCTCGATCAAATTCCGCAAACTTTTGAGCTTTGTAGTTCTTTTATTGATAGAAATCGAGTTGTGAACCTCAGACAGAACCTAATTTCAAAGTAACATTGGGAACGAAAATCTATTCTCAGAAGTGCATTGCGGCGCGCGGTGAGCGCAAACTATTGTATGAGTATCATTATCGGAACAGAAGTGGGGCAGACCTAGCGCGGGTACACGAGTTTGGAAAATTCTCATCTTGATACAGAATAGGGAATATTTTCTAAGTTTTGTAACTTTTTTCTACAACAAAAGATTTTACCGGCACTATATATTTTATATAAAACTAAATACGAGGTCCAATAATTTAATCTATATCTATACTAATAAATAAAATTGGAGTGTCTGTTTGTAATATTAAAATAACCGCTTTTTACTACATACATGTGCATGTATATACGGTACACATACCAAAATAATTATTTTACAATTTTTTTTGTCTGTCTGTTTGTTCCGGTTAATCTCTGAAACGGCTGGACCGATTTTGATGGGACTTTCACTGGCAGGTAGCTGATGTAATAAGGAGTAGATTACTTTTATTTCTACTAAATCACTTTTTTGGTAAATTCCACGCGAAGTCGCGGCACAGCTAGTATTTAAATAAGAATAAGGACATTTAAATGACAAAGTACTATCCTAGTTGGTAGTTCTTGCCTACCGAACGAAGACGGGACGGGTTCGATTTCCGGCCACAGCAGACGTTTGTATACTCGTATTAGGTAAGTGTTTTTGTTGAGACTTGGCTCCTTGTTTCTAAGCATTGAAAAGTGGTTGGAACGAAGGTTAGTCTTCTGCATCGAAGGGCTCGAGTTAGAATCCAATTACAACTAATTTTTAAAGTTACCAGCACCCTGCAAATTACTTATAATTTTTATTTACGTAAAAACCATATGAAACTTCATACCGAAATTTCAAAAACTATTGCATTGCGACAGAAAGACGGAATTTGTTTTATACTATGTTCATCCGGAGTAATGTATGTAACTTTCAAATGGTAAAAGAAATTATCAAGTAAGCGGAGTGGCTCCGGAGATTGTCCTCTGCGCACACACAAACACATGAAATTAGCACTCGCTCTTAATAATGTTAATATACGTATAAGAATGGATAATAACGATAAGTATTATGACATTATGAATAGAAAATTAAATGAACGCGTTTGTAAAGATGACAACTCACTAGCATGGCCTAGTGGCTCTATTTAGATAATCGTGAAACGCGAATTACTGAATTTCAATACGTAATGTTATGCGACAGACGTTACCATTGCTACCGCGATGGTTTATCCGCCCCGTGTCATCTTATCGCGTGCGTAAACGCCGTGCCAGGCCAACGCGAAGTGCATAGTTGACACGACTGCTTCAAAATAGGCCGTCTTGACACGGCTCCTCAACTGCTTGTCTCTGCATTTATTAACATCACATTCCAGTTAATACGTTTCATTTCATAAGTTATTTTTTAGTATCCCCATAACATCGATGAAGTAAAATTTAATAATTTTGGTGTTACCTTAGGGAAATTCTAGAGTTTTCCAATAGTCTTAGGAATTGCTCGAAATCAAATCTTTTAAATATTTAGTAATTCTTAAATATTGAGTTTCAAATTAAAATTCGTAAGTTAATTTAATGATAACATCTATGCTTTTAGGACTATACATATTATAGATTGTTATACAAAGTTTATTTCTTTTGATGAATCATTCAAAAATAATAAACTCGGAAATTCTTAAATCACTTTTGACTTGGCTGACGTAAACCAGTTTCGGAAGTATGTATAACTTATTTACTCGCTATAAAAACAACGCGGCCCGGATACAACCGTCCGGATCGAGGCAGCCCCGGGATATCTAATTAAACACGGGATAACTTTTACCATGTTCCAATGAAACTTTGTTACGGAATTGTGTATTTCACATGAAATTACACTTGACATTTTTATTTTTGTGTTCTTTATTAAATATGTACTTTTCATACACATTGTTTTGGTCGTTACAAAGTTATATCAATGTTCGTAAAGTTATAGAAAATTAAGTATACGTAAACCTGGAAACAATAATAATGTTTTGGAAGGAAAGCGAAGTCCCGCATTTCGCCAACGTGGTAAGTTTATTTATTCTGACTTCTGACGTTGCATGATGAATTGCGTATTAATTGGATTTCGATGATGATGAACTTGCCTGTCTGTGCGTCACGTGATTTTCAAATTAAAAATTGGTACTGCGTAGAGTTTGGTGACTTAGTTACGAACGTAGTTGATAAATTAATTTGGATTTAGAGCAGTACATGAGCCAAAAATTGTCTTGTGTATCAAATGAAAGGGCTCCTCACGTAATGTATAATCTATGTCCATCTGGAACAATGTGGTTTTCAAATCGTAAAATAATTTTTCAAATACATACCGTGATTCCGGAAATTACATTCCACCTATATACAAACCCACAAAATTCTCACTCAATATGAATATATTTTAGTACCCGATGTACTACTATTGTTATCACGAACTAACTATACTACAATTGCACTTCAGATTCCACAGAAAGGTCAACAATGAGTTAACTCGTTTTGTATATAAAATTTTGATCAAAATCGCATTGAATTCGTGTGAATAGGTTTTTTCGTATTTGTGTTAAAGGAATATTATTATTTCATAATTTTAAAGACCTGGTATTAGGCTTATATTATTTTTGCAGCTTTTTTGAAGTCTGTTATATATTCATATTTCATTTGTTAGGTCTCATAATGCATAATGCAGAATTTTTTATTATTACGAAATCGTTTATTTACAGTGACGTTTGTTGTTAAGTCACGTGACTATGTTTGTATGTATGTTTGTAAAAAATGTCTTTGTTTCCGGTCCATCATAAAAAATCATATTTTCGACCACTAGATACAGAGTTAAATACATGGGACACTTGGACAAACACACGAGCATATATTTATAAGAGTTCCATTTTGTCATCGCATGTAAAAAAAGTAATGAAATGAAGATAAATATACGGTGCATTTGAACGTCATTCATAGCTATACAATTCAGTTATAGATGACGACCACATTGGTCTAGTGATCATGCCCTTGGAAAGGATCGGATAAGTTCAGTCCTCGCCCGCGGCAGACCTTTAAACATTTATTTTTGGGACTTGAATGTTTGTGATGTTGTCTGTTCATGTCTAGCCATGCGTAAAACGAGGGAGATTAGGACGGGCTGTTGAGATTATTTTATAACTAGATACTCGCTCAGTATTTATTCAAATTAATTATTATATATGTAGTAATCTTCAGGGTAGGTGTAGTCACGACTAATAACTGTAGTGATTAAAAAGTTGGCCTCTCGCTTGGGGAACCTGAGTTCGAATCCCGCACGGTGCCTTTATTTTCGAAAGATTTGTCAACAATTAATATTAATTTTATAATTAGCTGCAACGAACAAATCGTGTATAGCTATGAGTTCTTTATACCGTCAGTGCTGTAGCAATAATAGGGGGCTATCATCCTGAGAAAAAATCCAAGCCCAATATATCGACACTTTGTGACTTGTAATGATTGAGCATTTAATATTTTACGTCACCGTAGACTAGTAAAAATTATCGTGTAATGTTACGTTTAAAATATAGGCTAGTTAAATTTGTATTAATACACAACACGTTAATTTATCCGTAATGGCTTTATTTAAAATATCTCATTAGCAAGTGGTGCATATAATTGATCATCGACTCGTGTGTCCGAGAGGTGAGCGCCGGCCATTCGGGCCGAGCGGTCATCGGACAATCATACGGTTGTCCAATCAATGTCTGGCCCGGGGGTGATTAAATAATCACGAGTCAGAAGAAGTTTGTCGTGAAAATAGTTTTCGTTTATACATTAGGCCGTTGGTTAGAAAACTTTTTTTCATTTTAGGGCTTTTTATACAGTTTTAGCATAACGTTGCTCGTTTGTGTGTTAACATAAAAATTTGTTTGATCAACTACGGTGAGGATTACATAAAAAAAAGGAACTTAATAGAGCAAAGTTGCGTAGCATATGTGGCAACGATTATAGGTAATTATTTATGAATTAATATTCCACTACAAAATCGTACTCGGATTTCTATGAAGACTTTAAATACCAGGAGCCCATTCAATACTTTAGAGTATATATTATAGTATCGGCAGTATTAAGTATTTTACTCAATACTTAATACTTCACTGCCTATTAGATTGCATGTCGTTCGACTAAAAAAAGGCAATGACATTGAAATTAGAAATCTTACCGAACTCCATAAGCACAACCATCTGGATCCCAAAAACAATGAATGAAATGAAACCGTAACCATATCCTATGATAAAGTTAACAATGAATTCGGTTAGACACGGTTTCGGATAATCACTGTTTGCATCGTACATGCTATTGCATGCAAGTACCATTGCACTACTAAATCAAATTCATTCAAATATTTCATATCCATAATTGAAACCATCCTAATACTATTGGATATCTCATATAATGTATATGTATCCAGAACCAAAATCTTATATTCCATTCCACAACACGAATCATTCAGTGTTAAAATAATTTAATCGCTTACAACATTACATTTGGTACTTATAATACGATAGAACAATCGTGCATTGACCGCACCACGTCGCGACCGGACCTTTCGACCTAATGATCGGATATAGCGCCCTATTTGATAGCTGACACAATTTCTATTTACGTCGCCTATTGTACTCGCTAGTGACGTCACTTTCTATGCAAGGACGGATATTAAAATTCTCAATATTCAGAATCTTTATACATAGTCGACATCGTAGACCGGTGTAGGGCACCTCGCTGCGGAGCGAAGGATGCCGGGTTTGCCGCCTGTTAGACGTTAACGTTTATGTGACTGATAAATTTGTCTGGATTTTGGTTTTTGCTTCATGGGATTCCATTGTTGGTCAACTGATTTGGCCATTAACACATCAACCTTTGTTTTGATATGCGTTATATACCTCCCCATATACGAGAAGAGCTCGGAGCTAAAGCAAACCAATATTAAAACTCCTTTAGCGTAACACGATATTTGTACCCACGAGGAATCGAACCCGGAAGCTCCGTCGCGGTGTCAACGCCACCGATGCAATATTTATTTAACCGTTCATTAGTATACAACATGTCGTTAATACTGCTATTAATATGGAATAGCAAATTCCGTGACGTCAGGTCGTGCAATAACGTTTATGATTGACATACGCTCAAATTACGTGACAGATTGCTGATAAGATCAAACTGCATATTATTATTAACTACAACGGAGTTATCATTCCAAGATATTTAGGATTTGGCAACTATGGTATTAAAGCCAAAGCGCTTATAGTTCAGTAGATCGAAGACGATCAATCGAATTAAGTTATGTCAAGGTTGTTGAGATTTTTAATATGCGATGAATATTAATAAAAAAAATTATAAGCGTTTTGAACCGCGGGGGGCATTTAAACCATTGAACTTTTTTGTTTTTCGTTAAAAAGCAGTCGTTAAGTTTTTTCGAGGCTTTCTGAACCTTTGGCACTTCAAGTTCAAATATGAGTTCACTGAACTCTGTAATGCGCTCTAAAGCACGGAAGCAGTTCTGCCACAAGTAGTGTTTTTTTTTTTGCGCCCAGAAGATGGAAAATGGGCTACCCTCCGGAAAAGCGCGGGAGGCGGGTGGTGAATGCTCATAGCATACCAACGCAGCCGGCTGCGCTGGTTATGTGGGACTCCCGAGAAACCTAGGGGCCTACCCACTAAACACCACCCGAGTTGGTTTTGGCCTTGTGACCTCTAAGCCTTCATCTGAAGCGACCCATCCTTAGAGAAGGAAAGGGTGCTAGCGGCACTCCCAAGGGAGCATACGCTTGTTATTAACACTGAAGGTGTTGTCGAATGTGGCAGTGGTGTGGAGAGACTATGTGGCATCTTAAGGATGCTACTAACTGTTTGATATTTGAGTTGATGACCTGTAAGACTAGGGGCGGTGTAATCCGCTGCCTGTCTGATTAGTGGATTTAAATGTTCCTCTGAGGATTTAAAAAATGTAGTGCAATAGTCTTTAAAAGATTTCTGAATTGTCGGGAGTTGTAGATCGAAGTGCAGGTCGGCGTTCCTCACGCACCAGTGAGCGTTGGTTGCTTTCCTGCAAAAAATGTTTTGGACAGTTTGGATGGGATAGAGGACTTTGGGATCGGCGTGTGCGAAGACAGGGGCGGCGTATGACATCACCGGCCGTATGCAAGCCTTGTAGAGCGTTCGCTTGCTTCTGAGGGACATCTTACTGTGCCTCCCCAATAGACTGTTGAGTCGACTCATATAGTATCTGGCGGAGTTGGTGACTTTACGAATGTGTGGTCTGAAAGTTAGTCTAGAGTCGAGAGTTACTCCTAAGTATTTGGTAGTGGTTTTCCACGGAACAGGGGTGCCTAGCAAACGGATGTTTGGGGCGTCTTGTTTATGTCTGGTCTTGTAGTGAAAACATACCGCGGAGCTTTTCTCCGCGTTGACTTCGATTCGCCATTTGGTGAACCATTTTCCTAGCTCATTAACTGAGTGTTGGAGTCTGAAGAGTACTGAATCTAATTTCTGCGATTGATAATAGAGGGCGGTGTCATCTGCGAATAGTGAGAGTTGTACGTCGTTTTTAGGGATAGGTATGTCGTTCATATACGTTAAAAATAGCAGGGGTGCGAGTACCGGGAGGAGAGTACTCCTTCGTGTCTGAAACGGAGCGGTTTTGGAGATAGGAAGCGACTAATCGAACAACGCGATCTGGCAGACCTAGGTAATGGAGTTTATAGAGGAGTCCTCCGTGCCAAACTTTGTCGAAAGCTTTGGCAACGTCGAAGAAAACCGCGACTTTGCGTTTACGTTTAGGATAAAAACCGCTTAGGATATATTCCACTATGCGATGGATTTGCTAAGGGCACGAGTGCTTTGCACGAAAGCCGAACTGCTGTGGAATGATTAATGGTTGATCGCCTAGGTTCCTTAGTCTGGATTGAATGACGCGTTCGAATACTTTCCCCATAGCCTTGAGGAGACTGATGGGGCGGTGGTTTGAGGGAATATTAAGTGGTTTACCGGGTTTGGAAATTCCTTTTATGATTGCTTCCTTCCAAGCGGTTGGAAAGAAGCAGTGATGCAAGCAGGCATTAACAATGAGAACTAAAAGAGAAAGAGCCTGCTCGGGGAAATGTTTAAGCGCGACGTTAGAGATGCCATCGGCTCCGGGCGCTTTGCGGGGTTTTAAACCCCGGATGATATCTTGGACTTCGTCAACGGAACAAACGATGGACTCAGCGGTGACAGGGAGTGAGTTCTTTTGACGGACCTCATCCTCTACTGATTCTATGTGGGCCGGAGCGCATGGTTGCGAACTGGGTGAGCATTGGGATGCTATGCTGTCAGCGAAGCATTCGGCTTTATCAGCGTATTCGAAGGCGATACTGCCATCGGGACGAGATAGAGGCGGGGTGAGAGGCTGGGCCCCTACTCGGAAGGCTTTCGCCACCTTGTAGAACGCCTGATGGGATGGTGTGATTCCCTCCATGAGGGAGTCCCAATTGGAGTTCCTCACTTCGGCAAGACGAGAGCGAACACGTCGCTGGAGAGCGTTGGCTCGCTTCCTATATGTTGGGGTGGGGTAGAGTGCGACCCTTCTCAGGGCTGCATTCTTTGCTTGAATGAGATTCCTAACATCGAGTGGTAGTTTTCGGTTTGGCACCTCGACTACACGCTCGTTGTCACGGGGAGATGATTGTACTAAGTGAGTTAGGGAGTTGACCGCTGAGTCTATTTTTTCCGTATTGACGAAGTAGTCTGAGTTGATAGCCAGTGGTGAGCCGGCGGCATCGAGACCTGCTACTAGTGATTTTTTATAGCCTTCCCAGTTGGTGAAGGTTTTAGTAGAAGTGATTGGATCGGTGGCATAAGGCCCGAATTTGAGAGAGACCGGCCGCGGCTAGGAGGCGCTGCTGTGGTGTGGTCGCCGCCCGTATCTTGCGAGCCAGGATGGAAATTTCCGCGATGTCGACGTTTTGAATGACGTCGTAAACGAGATTCATGTCCTCGGCCAGGGACGACTTGCCCTCTGGATGCGAGGTGTTGGAATTGCGAGGTTCCGCCTGTTTCTGGTCGCGCGGGGCGGTCGGGGCAGGGCGGGGAGCAGCTACGGGTGCCGCGGTAGTGTCGGTGCGTCTCCACGAGTTGAAATGCTCGGGTCTAGGCGGTGCGGTAGGCGTCCTCAGAGGAGGGAAGTTGGCTTCGGTGTTCGGCGGAAGGCCAGGTTGGATGTTTCTCCAAGACTTCCTTGCGGCAGTCCTGAATGGGATGGGGCGGGGAGCTTTGGGGCAGCCACGGTAGTTGGCCGGGTGGCCGGCTTGGCCGCAGAGATCGCAGGCTGGAGGCGACTCCGAGTCGCGTGTGCGCGAGCACTCCTTCGTGCTGTGGGGCTCCAGGCACCTAACGCACCTGGGGTTGGCGGAACAGTTCGCTGCTGCGTGGCCGTAAAGCTGGCAGCGATGGCATTGACCGGGGAAGCCGCGTCTATGCGGGGGTTCGACTTTAATGAAGGAGAGACCACAGATGGTAATGTCATCACGGAAAATGTTCCGGGACTCGGGAGTGTTGGTGAGTATGGCTAGAGCCAGCGGGTATTGTCTACCTGTGTTGCTGTACATCTTGTGTACAGCTTCGACGGGATGTCCTTGGGCGACTAAGTCGGCGAGGATAGCTTCATTAGGAAGTTCGAAGGGGACTCCGCGGAGGACGGCTCGCACCTTGCGCTCTTCCGGAAGGGCGTAGGTGTGGAATGGGATCTTGTTTAGGGTGAGTAGCCTCGTTAGGGCACGGAAAACGTCGGTGTTTGGAGAAGTCACCTTGACGGTGTCGCCGACGACCTTTGCGTGGGTGTAATAAACTTTGCTCTCGGAGCACAGCTGAGTGACTATAAGCCACTTAGATTTATCCCGGACAAATACCGGTGGCGGGGCCTTAGCTTGGGGAGGGACGGGTGAGCAGTGGGATGCCGGTTTAATGGGAGGGAGATGTCTGGAGGAGGACGGGGCGCTGGTGTCAATGGACATGAGCGGGACGGGCTGGGAGGCGGAGGGGAGGGAAGGTTTCCCTTCTGCGGACGCCTTCGCGATGCGTTTGGTGAGGCGCTTAGTGCGCTTGTTCTCGACCGGCTGGAACGCCTCGTCGTCGGACTGCGACGGAGTAACGGTACCGTCGTCGGATACTTCGTGAGAGCCATCGGACTCGATTGGTCGTTTACGCGACGAGAGTGAGTTTGCGTCGGAGAATTCTATATCATGGGCTGGGGAGGCGTCAGGGGACGCGGGTTAGTCTGTCTGTGGTGTTGCGAGGGCCTGGATGACTGCCTTCTCGTCGAGAGGCGCTTTCAGGAACGGGGTCAGGACTTCTAGGAGGCGACGGACGAGACCTAAGTCGGATGGATTCATCCTCTTAGCAATACCTCCCTGCCGCAGCAGGGAGTGGAGCGAGAACGAAAAAACGGAATCTAAAAACGAAAATGGAACGAACGAGACTACGAAAACAGTGACTATCTCTAGCGGAAATAGCCACTAACCGTCACCCTGGGAAGGCCCAGTGCAGTGGGATCGGGTCTCCGGATTCTCTCCGTCCGAGAGGACTGAGAAGCGCACCGGGTCAACGCTAGCTGGCTTCGTTGTCACCGTTAGGTATCCATCAACTCAAACGTGAAAATACGAATACTTAGTTGATGCCAACACAAAATGACACTAAAAGGCAACAATTAAGTCGCGGTCGAAACGAGTATCGACGACACAGGAAATGACAGTCGAAAAATGAAGATGACCTACTCGAGAGTATGTCGAGTATCCGTCTGCTACGGGAGCAGAATCGGAAGTGAATGATGCACAAGCAGTGACCTATCCAACACTTACATGACATAAGCCATAGGAGAGTTGCGACCTTTTCATAGGTTTCATGTATAATCAGTTTTTTTTTTATATCAATAGTCGACAACGACTTGTCACCTGATGATAAGTGGTGGGTGGGTGGCGGTCCACCCGTGGACATTACGTGGACAGCGGGTAACCCCTTGTTGCTGGCTTTGTAGCACTATAACCGAAACACGTAAAAACATTGCACAGTTGATCCTAGAAGGAGAGCTAGCCAGGCACGTAACAAACTACCACCCTGTGTGAATACCGCCGGGATTAAACTGAGTGTCCAACGACCTCAGATGACAAGGACCTGGAATGCGTCGCCCGTTGTTCAGTAGTGTAGTCCACGACCAGTGGATATCGTCTCGCACTCAAATGTGGATTACGTCTCTCATACCCAAATACCTTTTCGAGTTCCATTTAAATCATCCATTAATTATTATCAGACTCCTCTTCTGTTAATTATTTTCATCCGCATCGCAAAAAGAAAGATGTATCTGGTCGTCATTTATTGTTTTGTACAAAGCGGAAAAACAAGGTATGGATTAAACATTCCATTAGCAAATAGCTCGCGCGGTACTCGGGTGTATTAATTACCTTGTACTGCCGTTGGAGCAACTGGGACACGCGTGGGAGGCAGTGGCGCCTGCGAATTTAGCATGAAGATATTGCAGCTGTTATGTGTCGGGGAATTTACATGTTGGCATATAATAACGACAAATGTGTAAAAATAGCAAAAACACATTTTAAAACGTTCTTACACAAGTCTTTAATCCAGTTAATATTGAACATGTCCGCCAAGGAATCGAATTCCACCAATATTTTTGTAACAAATAAGTGGCCCGTTTTTGAGGTTTTGAGTTTTTTAGGTGTCTCATTTATTATTACCATGAAGTCAAGTTACTAAGTCCCTTATATACGGTTACTATAACTTAATCGTCTTCATTCGTAATTTTAACACGCAGCCTCCGTATATCATATGACTACTATGATTGTAATTTACAATTTAATACACCTAGTGGCGAAACAGCAAGTGAACAAGGTGTTTATGGTCACAGGTTTTGTAGGCGGAATTGAAAGGAGTACATGCGTGGGAGAAAACATTGAGACAAGCGCTTATGTTTATATAGTTGATTGAGTAATGGCTTATCAAGAATTATGGTTTTAAGGTGCATTCAAACCTAAGAATGCCAAAGAAAATTTATCAGCTATCCTCTAAAATTGGATTTAATACAAACATTAGTTGACGGATTTAATTCCAAACTTCGATGCTTATTTAGCCGGGCCATCAGATCCAAGTTTGTATTACTAAGCCGAATGTCAATCGCGCTGATGTGCTTGTCTATATAACAACAGTATCCACCTTTTTTTTGTTTCCCAGAGGGAAATCTTTAAAAGGTACCCAGTGCCGTGGGAGTGACGTCGGGTTATGTGGGATTTTTACCGCACTAAATTACACTTAGTACGGGGTCCTTACGAGACGGAGTTCTGGGTTTTATTATTAAAGCATGACATGACTGATCATTAATCAGAACATTACAACCAAAGTATCCGTTTGAATATTTTGCCATTTTAGAATAAAACATAGATGTGAAACTTTGTGTTTTTTACACTATTTTTAGATATCCGCATTGTCTTGCGTTTCCTGTAAAATATTGACTATGACATTTGAATGGAATAGCGTTTGAAAGTTGAGGCAGATCAACAGGATTACTTTACTGATTCTTTTTTGTACGAAACTCTCAAAAATAATTAGCTTTTACTTAATCTCCACATTATCTTTATTCATAATGTCTAATCGTGTCCTTTGATATACGAGTCGACAAGGTTAAGCAGTAGTCAGTAATCTAATTATTATATGTGCTTGTGTTTCGTTGTTCGTTCAATGTTAATTACAAATTTCCTACCTGCTCCGTCATGTAAATTAAGGTTTAAGATTATCAATATTGTATTGAATTGGCCCTCAGTGTCTATAAATCTTAAGTATAAGTTTGACTAAGAATATAATTTGAGTAATAGCTTTAATATGTGTTCTTATATTCATTTCACATAGGTTGAGCTATCAGAAGTTTTTAGCCGTATTGGGGCGGCTTAGAATATTCCTCAATACCATGCTTGCAGACATGGCGACAGAAGCCAGCTTGCTTGGTGGTAGGGCTTCGCGTATGGATTATGATATCAGTAATAATATTAAGTCATTAATATTATATATATATATATATATATATATATATATGTGTGTGTGTGTGTGTAACAACACTTGATTTACAAAGCTATAAATGTGTCATTTACCCAGCCCAAAGATTCTAGTAAGTAACACGTATGTTTTCCTCTTTTTTTTATTAACAGCAAATTGGGTTCTTTTTACGTACCAACAATAACAACTCATACGTTTAAAACTCATTTGAATTTAATTCTGACGAGAATCATTTAAATGTATTTGAATTATTGTGTTGAACGGGATCGATTTATTATCACATACCTGTTATATACATAGGATTACAGGGATTTGGTCATATCTCCAGCACTAAAGTGATGGGAAACCTGTGTTAAGTCGAGTGGAGAATGGTTTGTCTAATCCAAATTACACTGAATAGAATGTAGTCTATACGATTGAGTCAAATATTCCAGCTGGTGTTTCGTTTGAGATGTATAGCATATACTGAAACCTAGAAATAGTTATAAACTTGAAATAAATCATTGATATTTAACGTGGTTTCAGAAATAAGAATTTTAATAAGATCAAACCTTTAAACAGAGGCGTGCGCTCCTTGTAGGCAGAAATGCAGTGCTTTACTTGCCATTCACAGATATTTTAATAAAACGTTCGTACGTTTTAGATGACTTTAATTAATAGTAAATAAATGAATAAACAAAATATAATAACTTAAAAACGCCTAACATTTTATAAATAGCACCTATTTGCAAGCACACAAACATTATGTTTGCTAGGCGTTTGGCGACAAGCAAGCGGCGCTACAAAATAATGTACCTAATCCACCGACTCCTGCCGTCGCGTTTCGCAGGAGATATGTTCGCATGTGTGTTCGCATTTTGGTGTCCATGCACAGTTCGCAAACGCACACACCCATGAATATCGAAAGCCGCGACTCCAGCGGCAGTCTACGGAAGTTCGGCAGTTGTCGAGAGTAATCGGAAATGTTCGTTGCCTATAATCCGAGTAAAAATAATAGACGGAAAAAGACTAATAAATCATTTATGTACATTATGCATTTTTGTTTAGTAAGGTTTTATTTGTGTAATAGCAGAAATGTTTTGTGTTTCGCAGGGGCCATTTTGCTTTTTTCATGTGATAAGCATTGTTTACTATTTTGTTTGCGCCAGTATATTTATAGTTTTCTTAAATAAAAGACTTTTTATTTTAACATTTGAAAGTGTGTACATTTAACAGTTTATTACTGAGTTTCTATAATAATTGTAGTGATTTGCTTTTACTAGTGCGTTTGTTGATTTTTTTATAATGTTATTTCTTATTTGATTGTGAGGTTTGTGTTGAAAATGTGTGTTTATTAAAAATTAATTTACATTGGGATATAGTAATCTCAAGTAACCGGAACCTTGAATATGTGAAAATTGAAGCTGGCTAGGTGAGTAGTTATAATATTTTAGCTTATTATTTTACTTATTAGAATTTCTTCCGCCGCGACGATCGATCGCTGTTTTGTCTGCGTTGCCGTAGAAGATGTACATGAATAGTAGTACATCTAAGACTTGTTCTTTTGGCATGGTTTAAAAATCTATAAAAGAAAAAGTTTTTGTGACCGAGTATTCCGCCGCATACCCAGTGTCATAATCCTGTGCACGCCGCTGCCTTTAAAGCAATTGACACTTAGTCATAGTTTTATCTAAGCTGCTTGACAAGCTTGCTGATTGTTCCAATATATAGCAATTAATGATGGAAACAGAAGAAAAGCAACGAGGAGGTATTTTCGCAAAAATGCCCACGGACACTCATGTCGCAAATGGCCGCGGATCTGGTACCCAGGTTTTGCGGGTGCGGCTACACGTTCTGTGTGAATGAAAACAATACACAAATCTTGCTTGGTCGTTGCTGCATTAGCTTTTAATGAGACGATAGTTGTTTACTGGTAAGAATACGCTGTGTATAATAAAGACCTGAAAGATCCCATAAAAGTTGTGAAGTGCCCAAGAATGCTATAAGCTGAAAATTCCCAGACGTGATTAAGATTTCTAGAACGTGATCACGATACGTGAATACAACATCCGATATTATGAGAGCAAGAAAAACGAAACTAATACAGATTACATGATAACTGTAAAAGGAATTAGGAAAACATGAACAGATGATAATATAGTTATATGTAGATATATCAAATATATGTAATGGCCGATTACATTGATATAGAAACGTATAAGATGATGTTACACAGCATTGAAAATTAGTAACGTTAAGAAGAACAAATATGATGAAAAAATATTGGAATCGGTGGCATGTGTGTAGCATTCCGTCTTTCTGTTGATTGTCCACATAAAAGAAAAGTGCTAAAATGTTTTAGATGCTAACTAGTTTATAGAACGGAATGAAATTGAAGACTTGATTTAATTTAAAAATGGCGTGACACGGCTGTGAAACTATAGAAAATAAGAGCGATACGAAGGGACGATGTTTACTAATGTTTGAAAGCAGAATGATTCAATAAAAATATGCATTAATTTATTATCACATAATCATAACCCTTTTCAGTGATAACATGGCGTGCGTCTAATTATGTCATCGCTAACAATAGAAGTTCGAGAACAAACATTCATCCTACTGCGTCAGCTAAGCATATTCACTAACAATTAAGCTGTAAATGCATAGTCGTTGATTATTTTCATTATAAATGCTAGTCAGAACAGTAAAACTGATGCAGTTCGTGTTTTTTTAGGCTGTTTATTCAGGAAACAACTAACTCAAACATGTTTAAAAAAATTAGTTATTTCACGAGAGGAACAAATTTTATAGTCAAGGAGATCTTGTGGAGTTTTTTAGTTGCTGCATTCATGAAATAATGCGTGTTAGCTCGGTATTAAGAACGTTTGTCATGAGCTAGAGTAATTGTGTGAAGCGAAGTACTCGCTTACGGAGTACAATGTGAATTATATTTTCGCTCATCTTTTTTCGCGACAGCAATTTGGCATCGCGGTTTTATGATTTGTGGCTTTTAAATCTACAGATTTTTGGATAAACGAATACGAAATAGATTGCATGCTAGTTCGATTCACGTTTGCAAGAACAACATATAAGCGGCCAAATCCCATCATTACCAACGTCTACCATAGTGGCGAGACACGGGATTTCGTGTTTCGCACAAGTTCAAAACTATGTCTCGGAAATCTCAGGTATTCATGTACGCTTGTAAGATGTTTGAATTCGAAGTAGTAGCTAATTTCAAATTCCCGATATTTTGGTTTGCATACTAGTCAGAAAGCTATCATGTTTCTTTTAAAGTGTTCTAATAAGGCATATAAACTCTTTAAAACTAGACTCTTTAAACATTGAGATAAATCAGTCTTGACAGAAAGGGCTGACAGGCCAATTTTTAATTCCAAAGTATTAAGTTTTTAAAATGCTGAACTGTATATGTATATGTGTACGAATGATCGCTTAGCAACGAGTTTCTAGGTTTTGTTACAAGATCTTTATTAAATGATATGTCCTCGTTGAATTGTCAGTCCACTAATATACGTGGTAATCTGATTTTTCATTGAAACTAGGCAGTTTCGCGTACTTTTTAGATAGTGTGCTGTACGATTTTTATATCGTTACATGGTCCGTAGTTAAATGGACGAGTATAGATCAAGTGAAATATAGCTTTTATTAGGTGTGACATAAGCTTGTGCGGGTAAATCGAATTATCTTTCCCGCACAATGTAATATCCAAATTGAGGTCAGGAGCTTCAATCTTTTTGTCGGCGCCATCTAGGTCCCTTGGGGAGAGATTGTGTGCGTCCGTGCGTGCACGCGTGTATGCGTGTTTATGGTGGTGTTTGGTGCTACAAGATTTACGAATACCACATAAAGTCCACCGTGATTTTTGAAACAGAAATTTATACATATTATATTGTACACGATAAACAAAATAAGAATGTATATTAGCCAGAAACTTGTGTATTACTTATATGTAAAGTTAATTTATTATATACTAAATTGATTGGAATTTATGCGAAACACGCACTATTGTCACTGTCGAACGAAAGGATCTTTGACACTTTTCTAACGAAAAATGGAGCTCAGGATATATCCGTTGGTCGAGTCTGAAATTTTGTATAAGGATATTATTAATAATTTTACATTTTTTAAATATCTAATCATTATCAATTCACAACCGTTCTTCAAGTGGGCTATAGTAGCCTCTCTCATAATGTAAGGAGTAAACGCCTTATGACACCACGCTGACTAAGTAGGAATGGCAAACTTCATACACATTTCAGAACTTATAGAGGACTAGATAATTATTTTATATAACACTGCGTACTATTCAGTGGTTTACAATGAATAATTCAAGTAAATTTTTGAGTAGTACAAACCAAATCAAAATCGGTTCAGTACATTACTGAACCTACGATACGAAACGGTACGGTCAGAATTTGTGTTTGTTGGTTTTTACGTTATTCAGGTACAACAGACTGTTATGGACGTGGTCACAGTATGCAGCTTTATAGCAGTTTTATTATTTTTACAGCAAGTAAACTTAGAAGCCAGAGTGTAAGACTATGATACAAAAATACTCATTCTACGCGAAGCACGTACCGCTTTCAGAGTCAAACGTCGAAATCTTGTTGCAGTGTTGAATTCTCACATAACTACTATGACATCGCGACACGTTGCATGCTAAAATTTGTATTTAGGATCCGTTCGTTTAACGGCTCTTACAGCTAAATATATTCTCTTTGAACACAATTTTGATGAGGGCAGCAAAATTTGCAACGGTGAAGACAACAAAGATTCCTAATTCAATTCAACTAAAAAAAACGGAATATCCTTTACGCTCCATAAAAATTGTTGGAGGATTTTGATTTATCATCGAATTAAGCGGCTTACTCGTGGTAGCATTAAGAATATCGTGGATGAATTATTACACTGTTATTGGACCACATAGGTATAAGGCGACCATAGAGGATCTTTACATTCAATCGTAGGGCTTTCTGACGGTATGCCATATAATTACTTACACCACAAGTTAAAATATTTCAGTATTTTGAATAACACACAACATAAATTTTACAAAGTACAAAAATATAGTCTAGGCTACGTTTACCTGCTCTGCATTTTCACCTGCTCAGTTGGTAAGCCTTCGAAAATTATTATTCGTAATGGATTAACAAGTTCTGATCCTCCGAGCCGGGCGATCCGAAGCTAATTTCTTGAGCACGTTAATCCAATTAAGCGGCAACGTAAGTGGATAACATTGTGGGTAGGAAAGTCGTAAACCGTTAATGGCGATTCACTATCAGGGTTCCGTTACTTTTTCTTGGTATGTTGGTACGAATAAAACTCATAGAAAAAAAGTATATTTTTTGTGATACTGAATTTCAAACTCGCTCAATGTTAAATCCAATAGAAACCATTATTGACCGATTGTCCCACTATGGGACTCGGAGATCCTTTTAATAAAAGACAAAGTAGATTATGACTGCGTTTTCGGGTTTACTTAAAAAAATTATTAGATTTTTTAATTGGCTTACATAAAGAGGCTTAAAATGATGAAAAAATATCTTTGAGACTTATTCTAGAAATATAACTCGAAGCCTATTTCACATTTAACGAAGACAATAAATATTACAGTCGTACAAGGCACGGGCGTATCTTTGAAGCTGTTTCTATGATATAGTTTGTATCATATACGGATTTGTTCGTTTGGGGCCGTGTCGAGTGTAGCAAGGACATTTCTATCGAATAAAATGTATCGCCGAATATGACAAACGCGCGCATAGAAAATCTACTATTTGTACTAGAACTAATTAAGTATCTTATGGACATTTAACGTGTCCACGTAAACCCATTAACTTAATTTTCACATTAAATGTCCAACATACAACAATTTTGTACAAATATATATATATATATATTTGTAAAGGAATTAAATTTCTTCCAAAACGCATGTGCGCGAAAGTTTTGACACAGTCACGCGGACACATAAAATCGTAGGTAGATACATATTTAGAGTATATTCAACCCTATTTCCTATTAGACCTCTGTTAACATATACTGAAAAGCCAATTTTTTTAAATTGTTTTGAAAAAATTTTCATTGATATACTTATAAAAAATGCATTAAATAAAAAAAATGGAAATGCTTGCATAATGACTAACAACGCTAAATTTGGGAATATCATTTGTATATCTCGTCGTTACTTTCTAAGAAGACAGGTAAAGCTGTGGGTCGTACTCCTACATTATTAATGATCAAACTTTGTTTAGTTCGCATTAAGTTATCCTGTCTCGGCAAGGTTTCAGTTTCTAGGCGAACAAAATAAACAGTGTGACGAAGGTTCCGACGGCGGCCTGATGTTGAACACTTTATTAACCTATAGCGTTCCAGAAGCGATGGACCGTGATCCTGAATAAATAACTGGATGGAAGTACCGTTCGTTGGGATGTTTTAGTCGAGTGTAGGTTTTACGAATTAGTTGGCAGGTACAATAATTACTGTCGCGGTTTAAGACTGCGTTCATCGTTTGATCCTATGCAACGTCCAGTGATCCACCCTGTTGAATAAGACGAAGCAAAGACTCTAGATTCCTCTACTTGGAAGGCTCAGAACTCTGTACCATTTTGTAAGTTTACACGGTGGTTAAGTTATTCAACTGCAGCTTTCTTAATAGTCACTCTGTTTGCCAAGTAATGAATCTCGAGTCCGATGCCCAGCCGATGTTGAGGGTATAAGTTTGTAATGTCTTACTTTCATCTATGAAACGCACGTCAGAGAAACCATCGTTCGGTATTACCGACTATGAAAAAAGTAATGAAGCCACATCTCAACTGACACCAGCTTTGCAACAGGAAATGGTAAAAACGTTTCAAGGTTGATTTAAGCTGGTGGGTCGTAGCTAACTAGGCAAATAATGTTTTTTTTAGAAAGTTTAAGAGCTTATAAGTGTTTACAATGTTTATATATTATTAACCGATATTAATATGTGTGCGTAAAATAACACCATAGCCTAAAGTTTTCTTTAAATGACAGAATTGTAATATGTGTCATGAAATGCTCGTGATATTAATTTTGTCGATAATTCCTTATCAAGATCATCAAACTATACCTTTGTTGAAAATAAACCAAATTTTTAAAAGGTTAAAACTTTGTTTATGCCGGTATTAATGTAGTAACACGAAGCAAAGTGTCGTGAAAATTATCTTGTACATAACATGGATAGTACAAAATTACAAATCGTATATTTGAAATAATGTTTTCGTTTTCCGTCAAAGCCGGCTTACAATAATAGCTTTGAACTGAGAGCTGCTTCACGGTAACTTCATAAAGCATTTAATCATGAATTAACTATTGGAGTTCAAACAACGTTGAATTCACCATAGTGTAAATTGAGGACTATGACATTACATAGAGTTTTTTTGAGTACAATCCCTCTATTAAGGCGATTTTAAATTGCATTGGTAACTTTAAGTTCGGATATCTATAGCCTATACCTAATAGCCCAACTCTTTACATGACATATTTATCTACTCCGGGTATTGCGTGTATTCCGATCGAATAGGAGATATAACGAAACACGTCAGGTAGGTACCTCCCGATGGAGGTGACTGGGCTCTGTAGAGCCCTCTGGTTCATTACCGGCCAGACTAGTCATCACACGTCTTCTAAATTCGTCCGTAAAATGCATGTTTTTGTAGAAATGTTGGAGAACGAGTTAACGAGCCTTCCACTATGTTCATCACTTCCTTGATGAAAGAGAGTACGTAGATTTATCAAGTTGTTCGTTTGCCTCATGTTACCATCAAAAGGGATACTGCAATTAAATAATTTCATATTCGATCATCACCACCCACTTATTTTCTTTAAATACAATTTCCTGCAATTGGAAGATCCAGTCTTGACCTCCAAAACAAATGTCTATGGTTTAACGTTGTATTTTGTTCAAATTCTTGTTGTATCATTAATCTCTGAACATTTCCTTCTTTCATTATTATCTATACCTGAATAAACAAGAGTTATTATCTACAGTATAATTGCCGCGGAATGCGTTGCTCAGATTTTATTGTGGGTAAATATTGGATGATATTTATTTAATTTCGCTACAAAATTTTATACAAATTCCGTGAAAAAATATTAACTTGGGGGTTTGACTAAGATAGTATTAAAACTAAAAGTTTTGATAGAGGAAGCGATACAGTTTCGCTACATGAATGTTTATGTTCATTATGTTTATGTTTACTGTGTTTAAACAGTGAACTAATTAGTCAATTTTGTGTGTGCCTCTTGCGTATCCGTCTGTCGTATGCTATTTAGTCAGAATGCGTCGAACGGGCACGGGGAGATTTGTTTTGTACGAAAATAGTTTAGTCAATTTAGTACTTTACAAATTTTAATGAGAGGTACTTGCCTCGTTGGATAAGCTTGGCTGGGACATGTATTTTGTTTGAAATTAAAAAAAAACATGTATTTGTCATCTAGGCCGACAAATGTTGATGGCGAAGATATAAATGTATTTGCATTTACTTGTATATTTCTGAATATAAATACTTCCTGAATTAAACCTTAAATAAAGGTTGATGAAGGGCTAATAAATCATGCATTGTGAGTCCAGATGTAAAAACTGCTTTAAGTTAATAAAGTTATGAAAAATTGAGACTAAGCCACTAACTATGACATTATTTTGAGTTTTATTACGATATTATTATTACAAGAGTTTATGTATGGATGCTTGGACCACACCCGCGTATATATTATATGTATACCTAGTACTTGTGTCCCTGTAGCCACATGATCTCGCATTTCTAAAATAATTTGGCGTATTTTCGAACTTTCCTATAGCGGCTCAAAAGGCCTTTCACCCTCAGGTAATTAAGGAAATTCTCGTAATACAGTAAGCTTGTTATAAATTCAACACATCCCTTGTTGTTGTGCCTACGTGATATGTAGTTAAATATTTAAAGTACATCGCGAATTGCCTCCTAACAAGACCAGTAGAACCGAACGAGACTTGTACAAGCACGCGAAGGTTTGGAAGAGGGATCCGTTGGCGTTTATTGAACAACGACACATTTACGTTTTAGATTGCGTCGACCATAATATACTAATGAATAAACTTCATTATGGTGTCTCCACACAATCAGTTAGCCTTATAAAATCTTATCTTTCTAAGCGTACTCAGAAAGTAGTTATCAATGGAAAAGAATCCCCAGGCGCAAACATTACCATGGGGGTCCCCCGAGGATTAATATTACGATCACTACTATTTTTAATATATATCAATGATATTCCTTATTTTACTAGCGACTTGTGTAAAGCTGTATTGTTTGTTGATGACACCTCCTTATTTTTTAAAGTAGATAGGAGAAAACAATGTTTTGACGATGTAAATAATACTGTTTCGCAAGTGTTACACTGGTTTACATGTACTAACCTTTTGTTAAATGCTAAGAAAACAAAATGTATTAAATTCACTTTACCAAATGTTAGACAAGTGCCATCTCATATTGTTTTAAATAAGGAAATGCTTTAACTAGTGAATTCTACCACATTTCTTGGAATCACTATAGACTCACGACTACAATGGAGCCCTCATATTGAAATCTTATCAGGGAAATTTAGCTCTGCTGCCTACGCTGTTAAGAAAGTGAGGCTCTTAACGGACGTAGAAACAGCAAAATTAGTTTATTTTAGCTACTTTCACAGTGTGATGTCTTATGGTCTGTTGTTGTGGGGCTCAGCTGCAGATATTAAGTCGATTTTTATATTACAGAAAAGAGCAGTACGCGCCATTTACAACCTCAGGCCTAGGGATTCCCTTAGAGTTCTCTTTAAAGAAATAGATATATTAACTGTAGCATCACAATATATTTTAGATAATATTATGTACGTTAAAAAATTCTCTGATAGTTTTCTTAGGAAGAGTAATGTTCACAGTATTAATACTAGGAGTAAGGCTAAACTGATTGTTCCAAATTTCAGACTAAGCAAAACTGGTGGCTCATTCATGGGTAGATGTGTAAATATTTATAATAAAATTCCATTAAAATTAACAGAAATGCCATATTGTAAATTTAAAGCTCACGTCAAAGGCGTTCTTATGCGGAAAGGTTATTACAAACTTGCTGATTACTTTCAGGATAAGACTGCTTGGACATGAGTTTAATATTAAGCCAGTTTAAGTGCGTTCTGTAACTGAGTAGGATAACAAAATTCCTCGGGAGTTTCTTGCCGCTTCTTCTTCCGAGACCACTCACAGTAGGGATTTATTGAAGCGATGGCGTAGTTTGACGTTCGAAAAGTGTTTGTAAAAACCAACTTCGAACAAAATATTATTTCATTTCATTTTAGAGTGTTGTATTGGCGAGAAGTCACCATTTGAATTGCGTATACTCTAAGTGTAAGTATATCTAAGTTTACGTGATATTATGTATTTAGCACGATAATAAAATATAATGCAGTTAAAAAAAGTTGAATACTGATATTAATATACTTCGACGACCCTGTAGTCCCGTTGGTAGTAGCGACCCCGCCCGCCCAGCTCGAAGAACCTACAAGAAAATTATATTCTATAGTATCAATTCACTAATAGTCCTGGTAATCGATCGAGAATATATTTATTTTATTGATTTTGAATTAACACCTTTTCATTCCTTTTTGTTAAAAATTAATTTATCAAAATATTTTTTTAATGTTGTACTAGAGACACGTCCCGACTTCGTTCGGGTTCAACAATTAATTACTATACACATAAACACATGACATATATCCTTCGTCCATCCGGAGTAATGTACTATTCAAATCGTAAAAGAATTTTCGACATACATAGGTGCCGCGGTTCGGCAGTTTAATTTCCATATGTACCTATACAAACTGGGAAAGTTCGCATTCACTCTTTATAATATTAGTATAGTTTTCATCCTCTGCCTCATATCGAAAACTACGAAACGGACTTAGACGAAACCTGATAGTAATGTTTTTTTGAGTTCACGAGCATTCTTTTTTATTACTGTTTAATGTTGTTTAGTCTTCTTTGCTGAAGTGATCAAAGTTGGCCATTAGAAAATTATATTCGATACTTGTTTTCAACTTTGTTTCAGATATTATCCATAAACAGTAGAATGAGGTTTCAATACGGAACCGTAGCAAAGAACAAACAAATTTCCTCTATAAAATATTCAAAACAATGAAGCGAACCTCGTCTCATCCAGGTGGGAGTTGTTTGAAAGAGAAAACTTTCGCAACGTCCGTTCTCTTTATGAAATCAGATGCTCTATAATCTTAAAGGGCCTTAGCAAACAAATTCGATTCCACACATTTATTTAAAAATAATATTTCGATGGGTTATTTTAGTATATGAAAATAGCAACCCAATTATCCTCGTGAAATTGCATAGCCTTTGCAGCCGTCATTGCAACTGTAACCAGTGATGTCGGGTCCCGTATCCAATTTCCAGATGAAGTGGTAAAATAATCAGAACCTTAGTTTTAAATTTGAAAATATTAAAAATTAATTAAAAAAAATATTCGATGTAGAAACATGAACATATTCGTTTTTAGTATAGACAAAGGTGAATTGAAACGTCTCACCAGCCTACTGTAAATTGAAAGATCCCGTACAAATCGGGACACCGGCCAACATTAACTGTGATCTAGAGTCGGACAGCACAAAACCATGACGTGCCTACTTAAACTATATATTTACACACACAGCCCCGCACTAAGATTACCTGCGTTGCGGATGACATGAATACATCTAATCAGGACAGACATCGCAATCAACCAAATCCTGACACAAACAAACACGTATCTGTCACATGAATGTATATACATCGGCCGGGAAATGAAATCTTTGCCCGACAGACAGAATTACAACTAGGCTACGGAGTACTTATTTTATTCATTATTACACCTATTGTGACTTTCCCACATTGTCCTTTTGAATTTTAACGCAATCACAAGCAAATAAAATAAACTGAATTATTACCAGGTCCTCTAAAAAATCAAGCGTAATTGAGATTTAGTTGAATATTTAATTTTTATTGACCACAGGGGAAACATTACAAATGATCACTTATTCAAATTCGAACCTCGGCCGCCTTGAATTAACTTTATGGGACCTTCACGGACGACATAGGTTCGTAGAATAATCAAAATGTGTGGATACATTGTTTCGAACCTGGCGCTGGTTTTTTCATCCTGAAATTTCCGTCCATTTTGACAAACCTAATCCCTTGCTTAAAAGTATTTTCGAAATGACAAAACTATTGATTTTTTTATTTTTACTATTTAATTTCGTCATCATCATTACAACCCATATCGTCCCACTGCTGGGCTCGGGTTTCATCTCGCGATGAGAAAAATTGGTTGAACTGGCCAAGTGCGGTTTGGCAAACTACACACATTTTGAGGTTTCTTTCACACAGGTTTCCTCGCGATGTTTTCCTGCACCGAAGCATGTGATAATTAATACCCATATAATATGAAAAATTAGAGATGCGTGCAGGATTCGATCTCGCGTCTCCCGTGCCGGAGACGTATCTATCTACGTTCAAACCACTGGGCTATCACTTCTTATGGATTAATAAATTGTTTATTGGTGTTAAATAGACGATTAAAAATATTATACATTTCAGTATAATAGATATGTGTACTATTTTTAATAATCATTTTATGTCTTCCTCTCTGTTTATTGCCCTCAGAAATTGCTTTCTTCTGCATGGGACACTTGTTAATTTGTCCGATAATGTCATTTTTGATTCCGAGGTAAGAGTATTACTCTTAGTATGACTTACTTAGTATGAAATGTTAAAATTTTTAATCATAAAACATAGATTTTTCAAACTAAATCATACTTGCTACGGTTCATTTAATCATGATACAGTATAATGACTTCACTGTGAAAAAATGACCAAGAAATGTCTAAAGTCGAATATGAAGAGGGTTACAAAGTCAGAAACTAAGGAGTACAATACTTAAACAAAACTGTTAGTTTCTTAAAAAAGTAAAACTGCATTAAATATTTCATTAGTTTTATTGTTACAAAACTTTATTCACTAATTGTGTTGACATCACAAATTAAAGCCA
>PDGT01000009.1:2889742-2952240 GCA_003671415.1 Megathymus violae | reverse complement strand
ATAAACGAACGGTTAGGTCATCTTATGGTAAGTCGTCATCGCTGCTCATGAACATCCGACACTTCAAAGGAATTACCGGCATCCGGAAGGAAGGAGCTAACTCCTAACTCTCTGATACTCGTTAAAAAATTTCACCGTTGATCCGAAAAGGAACGTAATAGTTAGCCAGATAAGTTAAGAAAGATATATTGCCATAGCCTAGGGTGCATTGCAAGGTGAGCTTACCTTGAACTCAAAGATGATCGGAGGCCGTATCCCTATTACTATGCTGCAATTCAACTAGAATTTACGAGTAACTTGAAATTTTTTTATACATATTTTGATGGTTTTGTATGGAATTAGTTAAAATTAAACGGCAAATTGGTTTAATACTACATTTTGCACAGTTATTTCGTACTATGATTTTACTATATTGTAGGAAAGTTTAAACCATACTCTTCGTCTACTTTCAATTTCGGTTTCAAATTCTGAGATACGTTGCGAGATGAAATAACGTTTTGGATTTTCAAAAGCGTTAAGTTTTCTACTTCAGTGTATGACACAGCACTTAGTAGGTAGATGATCAATTTTATACTTATTCCTGTTTCAAAGGATGAAGCCCCTGCATCAATCCCCTTGTTACCTTGTTTTCGTTATTCTAAACGATTTTCATTTCAGCGCATGACGATGGATGTATTGTTATCGGTTATAATAGATCTCTATAGATTCCAGTAACATTAAATCAAAATTTATTATGCAAAATTAAGTGTAAAAAATCTGTTCAACATTAAAATCTTTATATTTTGTTATAAATTATCTTTCAAATTTTATAATCTTTAAGGTATTTTGTAAATACACTTACTCGCATCACTTTTTGCTTCTACAACCGTTTCGAAAAACGAATAGAGTACAAAATTCCAAAATTTGTTACACCTGTCTTTGTTACTTGCATTTCAGATGGTTCTACGGAATGCTTATATTTCCATTCGTAATTCAAACATTAACTAAAGCTTAACGTTAATTCCTGTCACTGCGTGAAATTTCACGATTTTTTACTTTTATTTCATTTATAATAAGTTGTGTTGTTTACATTTTGTGGTTAGAAGGATGCACACCACACGATAATGTTGTATTTCAGAAGTCTTGTATGCATTTGTACCATAAGTTCTGTAACGCATATTTTATAATCATTATATTATTGATTTCTCATTAAAATTTATAAAATAATGATGTCACTAATATAATATTCTATAATAATATGACTAGCATTTACTTTCAATTGGTGTCAAATGATTCACAACAACCGATAACTACTTTACTAAATGCAGGGAAGTCGACTCATCGATTCGCGAATACAATAACATTCATTCGATGCTAAAGTTCCAGCCGTAAATGGCGACGGCGCTGCGAATTCGCCATTGTGTGTTCTGCTTACTGCACAGGAAGCCCAAGAGCCCTATTAGGCGGTCCTTTGCCGTTGCAGATTGCTTGAATGAATATGAAATTTCCAGGGTACAGTGAACTGTAATTCTTTATGAGACTGCTTCGAATTTTACCTTACGCACTTTGTCCTTTACAGGTATTCGGAAAAGACGACAATACATAGAAATTTTTGTTTGAAAAGAGCTAAAGACTATTCTGTTAGCTATGCTTTATAGATTTCTCTTTAATTCACTTTATGATTTAACTATTCAATTAATTCTAGAATTTCTATGGCCACTATAAAATAAACTTCCTGTCAAAGCTTTCCTCACTTTAGCAGAGTTTTCATAACCGCTATCAGATTGTTTGAACAAAGTTTTGGAATCATCAAGCCCAGCGGTGTTCTTTCGCATCTAGCCAATGACAAAGTTATAAACAATTCTCTGACTTTTCGCAGTGACTTGATTTAATACTTACTCGAATGTGAGAAAATCTATACTAATAATAAAAGTTTTACGGCACTGAATGTACATGGCATAGGATTTGTTATCTATATTAAGCCCAAAATATATTGTTTTTGAATTTTTGTCTGTCTGCTTTTCTGTACATGTCTAACAATATTAGTTATGTGTTAATCTTATGTTAATCTAAGAATAAAATAATTATCATTCAACGTTGTACTTTTATTTTGTAACCTTTTCCTTGTCCTGACTTTCTCGGCGCTCAGCGACAATATTTTTTTCGAATTCCGTAGATTCATTTCCAACGTGCTCGATGGTCGTGTGAGGCACGAAATCTGTGAATTTTTGTACATGCGGAGGGTAAACTCCGGAACCATGGCACCTATTTAAAAAATTCTTTTATCATTTCAGTGGTACATTATTTCAGATGGACATAGGCTCTATAGTATAAGACATAAAATATGTGTCTCTGTGTGAAGGCGATAAATCCAAGATTTAAGAGAAAGGTTTAAGTGTATGTCATTAGAAAAAATATAAAGCTTTGTAAAAATCAAGCTGCGAAGTGAAGGCGAGTTACTAGTATTATATAAAAATATTATGTATGTAGTCCAAAATAGATTAAACTTTCAGTCCAGTTCGTTAGTTTCGTAATTTTTTCGGGAGAAAGTTGTAACTAATGATCGGATAACCAGGCGCTTATTAACCTAAATTTCACTTTTATGTCTACGAAAAAATAATATGGATATGCAACACATTTACCCTTGTTTTATTTTGTAAAAATATCATGTAATTTATCGTTTGCAACTGTACCATCACACATCACAGGACCATTTTGTATTATGGTCCTACTCAATTTAGCTGATGTAATCGTAATATTTTTGCAATATGTTATAATTGCTACCGTTTTCTTTCGTTACAAGTCTCTTTCATCATCCTCTCTCATCAGGCTAACGTGATATTTTCCATGTAATTAGAATGCTACGAATTGGTTGAACTTATTATCATATTAAATACTGTTTATTTAGTGTCTGGCTAAAAGATTATTTAATCTTTTCCCCCTTCCTTTGGCAGAGATTTTAATCATACTAAATAATAGTGATTAATTATTTGCGTCTAATGCAGTGTTTTATAAACAGTTTTAATCAACTTAACTTACGTGGTAAGGAACCAAGTAAGAATTGAATTTATTTCAGAAAACATACCTGCAGAGATCGGAGTACACTTTAGATTTGAATTAAATAAACTGGAGATAATCTTTTCAAAGTACACATGGCCAGCCAAATGTGTCTTTTGCTATGAGATTCTGGTTAGTAGCTCCATTTCAATCCATGACACGTTTCAGCGGGTCTTAGGAACGGTCCGAATTAGCTTTAGAGGTCCTTTCTTCCGATTCCATTGGTTCAATTGTAATAGTGTATATTGCGTTCGACGATTTGAGAATAGGACAAAGAAAAGAATAGAGTAATGAGAAATGGGTTACATTTATTTTGTAATGCCTTAAGGAATTTAATCCGCCTATAGTTTTAGTTGGCCTAAACATGTAGTGTAGGTATATTTTTATAAATGGTTTCCATAGTTTTCGTCAGGAAATTTCAAATTGTAAAATATTTTGTCGGGTAAATGTTTCTTATGCACGGTAACATTTTAAGGTACACTATACTGCTCTACATGTATGTATTTGGGTATTAAGAGCCGAGTTACAAATAATCTATCACTGAAAGAAATATATAAGCAACAATAAATCACTTGACAATAAAATATTTACTATACCGGAGCTCTCAACAATTCATAGTGAATAATTTCACCGATATAATAACCATAAATATGGGGCTAGTGAATCCAGGAGCGACCATAATTTACGAGGCGAACTTTCCACACGTCGAGCCAAACGGTTTGATTTACGATCCCTTTGTAAGAACTTCACTACTGCCTTATTGAGCGGTTGTTTACTTTTACAAAGCCAGCGCATATTTCCGTAGAGTTGAACATTCGTTGTCTACAAGTTTGTTGAATGCAACTGTTTAGTGAGATATACAATTTTTATTAAAATCAAAGTCGTTTTTGAAATGAAAATTTGTATAGGCGCCGTGGTAAGGGAAAATCTTATGGGTTCGCGTTAGAATGGTAATGTTTAAGGTACCGATATAAGTAATTATGTGTATAGTTTTTAGGGAGATATACAATTTTTATTAATATCAAAGTCGTTTTTGAAATGAAAATTTGTATAGGCGCCGTGGTAAGGGAAAATCTTATGGGTTCGCGTCAGAATGGTATGTTTAAGGTACCGATATAGGTAATTATGTGTATAGTTTTTAGTGAGATATACAATTTTTATTAATATCAAAGTCATTTTTGAAATTAAAATTTGTATAGGCGCCGTGGTAAGCGAAAATCTTATGGGTTCGCGTCAGAACGGTAATGTTTAAGGTACCGATATAAGTAATTATGTGTATAGTTTTTAGTGAGATATACAATTTTTATTAATATGAAAATCGTTTTTGAAATGAAAATTTGTATAGGCGCCGTGGTAAGGGAAAATCTTATGGGTTCGCGTCAGAATGCTAATGTTTAAGGTACCGATATAAGTAATTATGTGTATAGTTTGCATTATTCTTTAAATTGTGTTTTAATTTGATTATTATTTCAATTGTTTAATTGTCAGATCGTTGTGCAGTACAACAGTGAGTACTATTTATGTAATTTTTTTATATACCTACAAAAATTAATGATAAAAAATAATATATATTTTTTTAATATTTTCAATATTTATGTAAAGATGACACAAGAAGTATATTTGACTATATACTATGTTTTATTTGGGAAAACACAGCTGTACATTTCATAAACAAATAGACATATTATATAGAATAAAACAAAAAAGAAATATTTTCTAAGGAATTTTTACAAAATAAAACAAAACAGTTGTTTTAATTATAAGTTAATTAGTTAATTAACTTATAATTAATTATTTATTATCCTGACTGCCTCTCATTTTTTTTCTTATATTGCTTGACTAAAATCAGACCTGATGGTAAGAGGTAAATCGTACTAATTTAATAAAAGTCCGTTTACTCTTGACTCGAAGTCATTCGATTATCATTCTCAAGTAAGAGCTGTTTGAAATGTTACCCATTAGTTGTTTTGTAATTCCCTGGGGTTATGAACGCATCTCACGCGGTTCGTTGTCCATGGCAACATAAATTCCGTCTGTTAGGTTGGTCCCTAAATCGTTTACTTGTGCGGTACAAGAGTAACACAATGGAGCTCCAAACCTCCACAATTAAAAAGAAAGACCAGGGCCCTAGAATGAACTACTAGTACATTGAAGCCTTATAATTTCTCTTACGTTTATTTATTGACCGATATAACAATAGATGTTAGGCTTATCAATACCATCTGGATTAGCACCAATTGTTCTATAGACGTTTTCCACGTCATATTTCATCTCGTACGTGTCAATCTGTAAACTGTTGAATCTAAATAGGTAATGAGCACACCTGTTGTTGTGTTCTTTAATATTATACCATTAAAATATTTCATTTATACATAATTTACAAGCATTACTATATAGCGAGGAAATACTGCATTCAGAGTATATAAATATACATTTATTTTATTTTAGATTTCGTATATAGCAAAAGAAAATAACATGTAGCCTAATTTGTTTTTTTTAAAGCAATATTTTTTGGTCAATTCTGTAGCAATAAATATTCAAAATAAAAATAGAAGCCTTTAGTTGAAAATTAAGCAGATACATATTAAGCATATAACAGGGGTCTTTCAAGAACTAGATGCAATGCTTCCTATTCTCATCTTGGTATCATGAAATTCTATGAGTGAAGAAATAACTGTTTATCAAGTGATCCGTCTAATCGTTTGCCTGCTTAGTGCAAAAAAAGAATCATGACACGATGGATAACAATAACGTAACCGAAAAATCTACCGCAAGTATTAAGGACATTAATGACACGCTAAGCACATTTGCAATGCTTTAAGATAGCGTTATGCTGAACAACTGTACAGAAGCAAGTAACGTAAACTCACCACCTCATCCTAACAACGGCGAGGTACTAAGTTGTAATTACATCCGTCAGCCAAGATATTCAGGTCAAATTGCACGATAGCAAAGACGCATTCAAAGTCAAAGGCACTTTGGCAAAACAGTTTCGTATTTCGAACTCGGTTTAACAGCTGAAAGGGACCCTTTGATCATTTGACGTCTGCGTGTAAAGGACCTCGTCCATGATGGAGATTGTGAACTAAAGTTTGAAAATATTTAATTAATATTCTCTGTTGGCATCGCAAAATCTATGTATGATTGTTATTTTATCTCTCATTTTCTCTAAACTGGAAGTTGCGACCTAAAGTGAACCGATGCGCGAGGAACGGCCGAGAGACGATTCTTCGTCATATTGCAATCCAATAACTGTCCCACCGCTGAGTCTGGGTCTCCAGTCAGAATGATTGTTTAAAGCTATAGTCGATCACGTTGCGTCATGATCATTCTCGAAAATTCGAAAACATCATAAAGAACTCTGAGGCTTCAAAATTATTTACTATGAGTTTGAAAATAAATGATATTTAATTTTAAAATAGCACACAACTTCAAAAAATTAAAAATACTTGCAGGATTCGAACCTATGCCCCTCAGTCGGAGATTTTAGTCTCTAACAAATTAATTATCAATACGTTTGAGACAATTGATTATATTTAATTTTCTTTCTTTCTTTTCTGTGCGCCTTGCAATCGGGTGTTTAAGGCAAAATTTGGGTTCGCAAGTCACATTAGAGCGTACCACCGAAGCAAACCGGATTAATACAGGAGTCGCCGTCGTCGGAAACGGTGCGGACGACATATATATATATATATATATTTAACGAGCCAAAGACTCCTAGATATATTTAAACTATATGTATTGGTGATGAATATGTTCCTACTGCACTAAGAGCTTATGTATGTCAATAAATTTAGATCTGCTTATATAATAAATCCACATTATTTTCTCATTAAATGGCTTGGAAATTCAATGCACTATTGCGTATGTATGTACTGCACAATTAACAATGAATTTGAATAAACTGTACTAATGCGATCCAATATTCTTCTATATCTTCTTTTATGGAGATACGAATATGCTTGTGGACGAATCGTCTCATCATAGGTACTTTAGCCGCTAATCAGTAGGGCTGGTTCAAAAACAAAAGGGTGGCTATGGACCGTTACAGAACGGGCGTCTATAAATATGTATATCTGTAGGTCTTTTGTTGTTTGTTTATCATGTTTAATATGTTTGTATTTAATTTTTATTACTTATTTTTACGTTACACATATAAAGGTCAATTTTTTTTTAATTTCCTATATGTTTATCTACCTGCCTGACCTCATATCACACTAAAACCACTAAATAGATTTGGATGTTACTTGGCATATTAGTAACTTATAGGTTATAATCTAGGATACTTTAAATCCCGGGGAATATATTGGTTGCCACGGAATATAAGCAATAAACGTTAATATGGGAATTGTATTAAGAGGGCACTGAATAAAATTTGGACTGCCTGGCTGCAACTATTATATATAAATTTAGATCTTAACATAGTAATATGCACCTAATTCATTGAACTTAAAAAACACATTCCTAAAACAATGCGGATGCTGTTTCTAAACGTAAGGCGTGGTTTTCCTGAAGCGGAGCATGGTTATGGGTTATTAATTCAAATGTAAAGTTCCCGAACACCGCATTGTAGAACAAAATTACTTAAAAGAAATGATGTTCGGATAAATATTGCAAAAATAATAAATGGAAAAAGTAAATATTAATTATCAATACTAATAGTATTGCAAATTATTGGATTATCGCTCGAAAAATTAAACATTGCAAGATCAATTTCATTAATCTATCAAGTTGAATTTCATCAAAGTGGGCCGTCATTCTACATTTTTATTTAACAAATTAGATTTTAGATTATATACAGATCATTAATATGTGTACAGGCCGTCACACCTTCTGCAAAGTTTTCTAGATGTTTTGAGCACACAACACCTGGAACTTGAATTGAATGAAACCTAACATTTAGTTTTCCTTCTTACCTAAGGGAAGTTACAAAAAATATTTCTTTAATCTCCACGTTCCATACCAAGTTCTATCATTTTTATGTTTTACCCAGTAAAAACTTTGAATTTCTACGGCTCACGTTACCTTCGACTATAAAGATAAGGTACAATACCATCATATTAATTTGTTCTCACTAATTGAACTCTGAACCTAATCTCAACCTCTCGTCAAAGATCAAAGAACGTCGGTATCTAAGTTTAATAACAGCACTGCGATAACTTACCACCCGCTGCAGTTCGAGTTTCCAATAAGATAGAGTTTACCTCATCAGTGATCGATGCCTTTGAAGGAACGATGATAAATATAGGGTTAATTAAGTTTTTGAACTCCGCATCAGTCCTTTCAAATTTCCAAGTCTTTTCCAGAATTTCCAATATAATCCGGCTTTTCTTTTGATCCCACCGATATGAGAGGATTCTGCTTTTCATTACACTGAGATTGCTCTAAAAATTAATCTGCTCCAGTTTTTTTTTCTTACTTTTATGTAGAATAGAAGTGAGTTTTGTTACCGAACGGTGTTTGTATAACGCATTTTAATTTTATAAATATAAATACCTATACATTAATATTAGCCACAGTGTCACTATTGAAAATTAATTGAGTTTCAATTTATTGATTCTATGTATTGCGTTTTATCGTTGATTATAAATATTTAGAATTAAGTTAAAGAAGGGCTTTTATTATATTATTATATATAAAGAATACAGTCATTTTAAGAATTTTTTTTTTATTATCAAAAAATTGTTGTCATGTTTCATTCGTTACGAAACTAAATCGACGGGTGAAGTGAAGAAAATTCTAGAAACATTATAAACTAGTATAAGTAGTCAACAAGGCTGTTACATTATTGATTTAGTATTTGAATACGGCAGTGATCGGAACCATCTGTGACCTATAAACGATTAACTAAAATTAAGCAAGTCAGTGAAATTATATTGAGTATTGTCCAACCCTCATGCCCTGACATTCAACCGGGACCATACTTGGACGCTAGACAAACATAGAAATAACCGTCATACTCGTATGTATCGAATAAGTAAAAAAGGAAATTGAAATCATTCTTTCCAACGATGCCTTTGAGGGGACAACTTAAAACATGTCAGAGCGGTTTAACAAAGGTACTCGACTTATTTTCTTTATAAATTAATCGTTCATTTTACCGCTGCAAAGGTAGAGCCGGTACGGTATACATTTTAATTACGAAAGTAATTAAAACACGAAGCATCACAACACGAAACAACACGTCTGGTTGTGACGGTGTCTGCTCGCAGAATGCAGAATTGTGGAGTTGTGGACGTTTCATTTAACATTTGCTGGTGGTTGTAGTGACCACAAGGTCGTTTTGATGTCTACTCAACTCATCTCTCTAGCGGAATTGTGGTGTTGGTAGTTGGCGGGAACGTTGAGATCTCATTTCTCATATTTTGTCGTCTTTCTGGTTTTAGAATTTATGAACAGAGCTTGTAAACGGAGAATAATTATAATACAGTGGCTGTTTCACTGGAACCATATAAAATTTCTGTTGTTTTGAAACATTGCTTGTAAATTTTAATTAAATAGAATCCATTCATATCGCACGGTTTGATTAAACTTGAAGGTCAAAGATTTCTGTGGATAGGTCTCCTAGTATGACAGACAATAAACAAAGTTTAATGAGAAGTAACAAACAAGAAAGAAAATTGTTAATGTTTTTTACTCAATATCATATTATATGTACTTAAAATAACCCACACATATCACTTGTGTCAAATGCCTGGAATGCCTGGTATATGGAACGTCCTGGTAGAATACTAATTGGTGTTAGATCTTAAAGGATCACTTTAATATATTTCTGCCTAGTTACCTCTTATAAAAACACCTTTTGAGATTGTTTTTGGTCTAAAGTGAACTGAAATCTAAACTCAATGTTATTTTGTTAACAGACAAAAACTATTTAATTAATTGTTGATTTCCTTTTGTTTTCAGGTACTATAAATTATATGCTGTCCACATGTAATCCAATTTTTTTGGTACGTACATATACGCATCAGTCTCCATGGAAAATGCCTCAAATTTATTCTGTGATAACTGAAAATTTCTACCAACAAACGTTAATAATAAAACAAAATAAGCAAGCTGTATAGAACTGCACTGCTCCTTCCGCATATCATCGTCAAAATTCATGCAAGAACTTAAAACAAATTTAGGAAAATTAAGATCTAACACTCGACAATTTTCTATTTTCCTTAAATCAATATACTCATATAGCAAAAAAATGCCGAAGAGTTTAGGAAATCAATCCAATATGTCGTTGCTTTAATCTGTTTTGGTTGGAAGGGGCTAAACAAACAATAAGGGACAATAAGTTACAGAATTTATTGATGAACTTTACGTAATTATTTTATTGTACTGCTAAAATATTGTAAGCACAGAAAGTTAAGGATTTATATTCAAGCGGGTTGCAATTTGAAACGCGCATAAGGGTCTGTTGACGATTGACGACGCGAGATAAAGTTAGTGAGTAGAAGCATCTGAACTAGTGGAATGCGGTCAATCGTCCCAGTGGTGTTTTATGGCACAATCAAGTGACTGCCGCGATTGTTGATAAAGTAATATTGATGTTTTTCAGGACTGGCCAGTCTGGCAAATGACTCCCGATGCTAAATAGCTTAAAGTTCACAATTAAAACTTCAAAATGATAAGTGGTTTGCTTTATTTTTTGTTTATAGGTAATTTTAAACTTATTGTTATATTATTGCCTGCCAGTTTAATATAGAATGCAGAAATATATTTCAAAAGTATGATACAATTACGAATACAACAAAAACTATCAATTGAAAACATAAGATATTAAGTGGTCACTGTTATTAAAATCAATTTCAATAATCGTCGAGTTTATGTTGATCGTACGTTTTCCATAACGTAAAACTCGCTACCTCTCCTATCTTCAGTCAATGTCGTCGCAGAAATAAACAAAGTTTGCTCTAATGTTTATGTGTAGCCATCAGAAACTCCATCAATATGATGAGCCGTTTTATGGCGCCCAACGCGGGGCGCCTTAATAAACTTAATTTATGTTCGCCTTGTGCGATGTTTATTAAATGTCAACGTACCACATTTATTTACCAAAACAAAATATCGTACATTATTTCTGTCTTTCACAACGTGTCGATGGCAATTTAAGTTCAAATATCGAATGTTTTAAGAAAATTAAACTGTATTGTTTGAAGAAAAATTAAAAATGAGAATTAGGAACAGTTAAGATTTTTTTTGTAGAGCATATATTTATTTGATTTATATGCTTATCATAGGTTACCTCAATCGATAAAATATTCATATAAATTATGTGTAACTATTATTAATACTTTAAAGTAAGTCGGTGTGAAATTACAAAAAAAAAAGAAACAAGATTTGCTGTAGTCTTAATACACTTTACAAAATTTACTTTCTTGTTTACAATTTTCCACAAATTAAGACCTGAATGAACACTATTTTCAGTCTGTTGGGTCCAAACTTATCAAACGTCTTGCGAACAGATTCGAACAATAAAATCACGCAATTTCTCAAAATTGACGTTCGCTTTCTCTCGCTAGAAATCCTTTTCTCTGTCCAAATCCATCGAATTTAAGTGAAAACTTTTATTATTGAGTCGATAGATACAGCACAAGGTTGTTGGTGGATCCAAGTCTTTTTTGTAAATTACAACGACCTAAAATATTTCTGTTGAAATTTTCTTCTACAATTTTTATTCTGGATATATTTATTTCTATATTCTGTCTGTATCTATTGACATTGTTATATCTTTATGCTTTTATTTTATAGTAATTATATAATATGCCGCGCTATCGTGAACTGCATTGAGCCACTAATGTCACTCGTAAGTGAGATATTTGTTACCAATGAGATATTTCGTAGTGCTTGCGACTATTGGCACTATTTAACACGATTTGTAAAATTTCAATTGACAACTTGATTTCGTTTACAACGAACATATCACTATAGAAAACCCTTATTGAACATTATTTAATATACATTCCTTATTTGTACAGACGGCATGATGTACTCTATGGCAATTGATCAGTGCACGAATCGCACATCAGAATTCGTGACGTGTCATTTTGTTTATATTTCACCCCTTTCTTTCTGTTCGTAAATTATAGAAAGAAAGGTTTAGTTTTACCTTATTTGTATCGCGAACACCTTTTTGATTACTCGATAAACCGACTCTCGACTAAATTACATTTGAATAAATTTGGAATATGAAATCGTTTATAGCACATTTATTTTCCATTATAAATAGCTTCTTTTCCGTATAAATATATTATATAGATGTATTTTCCATATATATCCCGGCTCTAGGATTTCTTTTGTCACCCATTGTCACAGGTAATCAAAATAAGACCCGGAGAACAAAATAGAAGAAGTAACTTAATTATCACTGGCTTCGATGAGACCAAACATGGTGAATGGTTGTGCAAAACAATGTTTTCCTGCGTTCGTTACATATCCTATCATTTGTTGAATGTACAGTTTGTGAAGCTGCAATTGGTCAGCATTGCAAACTATGATTTGATATGTGATTTGAGAGCCAGTACTTTCTTATTTTCTTCTCCTTTCTTGGCCGACAACGCACCAATGATTTTACCAATGTCCATGGGTGACGGAGACCGCTAACTATCAAGTGGCTCGTCTGCTCGTTTGTGGGCATAAAACAAACCTATGTCTATGTAATGTTAATATATATATTAACAAGGGCAATTTGGGTAGGTACATATATAGTTTAAACGTCATTTTTTAAATGTCAATATTATAAAACATTTGTCGATTTTGTATCCCTATACATATTTTCATACGCTGCTCTAACCTAGTTCAATGTTGTTAGGAGGCTTTTGTTCTGTGGTATATGAAAATCGATAGTATCGCATTAATAATGGAGAATGTGTTAAAGTCGATGTCAAATTTGTCGGCTGAAATTGCGTAATGGACGATTATTATTTCAATTTCAAATGTCATGTTGAAATTTATACGTCTAGCATAAGCTTAGAAAAATTAACGTTGCGTGTAAAATTTGAAGCAAGTGACCCATACATGTCCAGTAATATTTAAGCCAAGATTTAATTAGGGTATGTGCTAGGTCGACCGTATGCTGCTACTTCACAAGCAATACCAGTCAAGTCCGTGTCAGTGCCGTAGTCGGTTTTTAAAAGAAGTAGTTTCCATGCCCTGCCCTACAGATTCGAAGGAAATAAAAAAAACAATAAACAGTGTCCTTAATATATTTAAATTTCTCCCTTGCTACAAACAATATTTTGGCTGTATGTTGTTATTTAGAAGCACCTGTTGGAAACGGTAGTGAACATGCACATCATTTGCACAAGTGTATTTACAGAATACTTAAATGATTTTAATGATTTTGAATTCGAATTTTAGTCTGTGTGTGTTGGTATACTCATCACATCACGTAGACATTTCCAGTAAATCGTGATAATGAACAAAATTTCAGATTTCAGTTTGAAATATTCAAAGCTATCAGGTAATAAGTATTATTTTAGTATATGTCAAATATGACTCATATTACTCTATAAGCGACACGGCGGCCTAAACTTCTCAAGCGGTTACTCCACGCTTTTTTAGTCCTTTATACTTAGTTTTAACCGCGGAAACTGTGTGGATAACTGACGTTATTTAGCAAGCATCTTTGTCGCCGCCTGTTTCAGAACAAACCTTATAAAAGGGAGATCAATGTGGCGTGTAATGTTCAAAGGACCTGCTTTTGGCATTTTTTTAATGTGTCCCCTTTAGTTTATTGGGTCATTTAAATATGTTCACTTATGTTCTCCTAGTAAGTTTAGAGATTAAACTTATTACAATTATTAAATACAGCGGTAACTTTGTTTGCAATTTAATAATGTAAAGTAATGAGAGTAGTTATTGATTAAAATTGCTATACTCGTACCTGTGTATTTATATAACAGTTTAATATCTTATCACTAATTCGGAAAGCACTAAACAGCTGTTTGATTCTTTTATCCAAGTTATGGTGTTCTTATTTAAGTAGTTGGAAATTTGTGATCGACTTTTGAAATATGAGTATAATTTAATCTAAATTGATTAAAGATTTTTTTTACTTAATAGCCGGCAACTTGTGGACACCCGCAATCAGTTTTAAATCTTCTCGTTAACTGGTTCTTCAGTGGTGCAACAAAATACAAAATTTTAAAATTTACCTTATACGTAGGGTGATAAAAATCTTACAACTAATAAATTTAAAAAACAGCGATTACCAACAGAGCGCATAACGAGCAGTGAAAGATGACTTAAACTAAAAAGTTATTAAATGCTCTCCATTTTCAAATAGATACCTAAGGATCCATTGGTCATCTATCATACATATTACTAGCTATCGTGCATTATCAATAACACTATTTCAATAAAATAAGTCCGAATGCAATTTGTATCCTCAATAATGAATTACTCCATTTACCGTTCCTGTCCATTATACGTTCACCTTTTTAATCATTTTACTTTTCCCCCATTTTCTTTTTTGTCGTCATTAAACCCGTAAAGCTCTTCATTTCCATTATTCTCGGATGTCTGCAGCTATTAATCGATACATAGTGCATCGGCCATTGTTGCAAATTTGCAGTACGTTCAAAACTGAGGGAGATATGTTTGTGAACAAATGTGTATTATGCAGCCAATGAGTAGATATTTAAGGATGTGACTAAATAAATGATTTTATTAGTACGATTTTTTTTATTTTCTGTCAATAGCCGATAAATATGGACGGGCCATGGAGAATAGTTACTCCCATCAATGAATATCTGTTAAGTTTATTAAATTTACGATACCTTAAAGATAATATGGTAAACTCGGGCGGAACTCGAATGTCTCGATGGTTTTTACTAGGTGTATTCTTTAAACTATTTCGGTGAGCTTATAGTAACTTTTAGTAACCATTTCTACTGAACGAAGTGTTTGGAAGTGTTTATCATTTTAGCATGGAATTTGGTATGCTGATCGGAATGTTTTGTCCTTCCTTAATATATTGTATAATGATGAAACAATATGATCTCATATTTTTTTATGTATTTTTTGATCCTGACAATGCCTTCAAGGAGATCGATCTGTGAAAGTGCAACGCTAGCGATTCTCAGATATCAAACGTTCGTGGATCGATGATCCACAGGCCTCATTATTGCTCCCCAAGCCACGGTCGCAATTCAATCGACCACAAGTACGAACCGCGGGTATCTCAAACTCACGGTCTTATGCATGTACAACCTATTAGTATTTAAACATGAAACGAATTAACTGGCAAATTTACATAGATTATAAAAAAAACCTTAGTACTATTATTGCACACACACCCACACGGAACGAAACAAATGAATATGGCTGCCGAAGAAATACTAAAATAATGATTTAATTTTATTATGATAACCGTAAGGTCTCACATATACCTTTGTATAGTCACATGTTCTTGCTACATACTCAGTTTGATTAAGATCGGTGACCACGTTTTTGGGTTATAGGCGGACATATAGAAGGACCGACTAAAATTAAAAAACGGTAGAATTGGGGTAGTGAGTTATAAAACAATTAGTCATTACATAAGATGGCAATAAAATAAAATTATAGACAGAGCCTACAGATTTATATAGTACTATAAATCACTCGTTGTCGTTACTTCATTGTGCCTGTTATTTATTTTAGCGAAAGGAATATTCTGAATTATGTATATGCTTAAAAATGTCAAAGTAAAGTATATGAAAATTGGCCATTCCAACCTCAAATTTACCAAACTACCAAGCTTGTAAATACTAAAAAACACAAAATATAGGCTTTCATTCATAAAGAAAACCTAGCCGAAAATCCTTTGTCTTTAATTTTCTTGCCCTTACAATTGGACATATTTACCGCTCGGAACTCTGTTTTACTCAACCAATTTGGACATTTACAACACGGAACTCGGACTTCAGACATAATTCGGATTTTCATTCACCGGTAAATTACCTAGTAGGTAGTATTTGTTAATTGGGGCATAGTGAAGCCATCATTTATTGGACGCTTAGAAGTCAACGAGCCGATCGGCTGGCTATTAGTAGCTGGCCCTAATTGTGAAGTTTTTAATGGGGCTTGGCGGCGAACCAATTAGTAGTTAGCGACAATTACCACGCTGTTATTTTCTGTACAGCGACCGACCGAGCGCCGACAAGCCGTTGTGAACATTGCCGGTGGACTTCGTTAAATTCATATTTGTACAAGAAAAACGGGATAATATGCTGTGTTGGTCTAGTCAACAAGTGGTTTGAATTCGAGCAACCACTCAATGGACCTGCATTCGAATGTACAAAGCGCTAAAATTTTGCCAAATTAATAACTATTTATGTTATTAGTGGAGGTAAACTTTCTTAGTTTTCGTAATGTTTTAAATAATTTTTGTATTTGAAGTATTTTAGGTTGCTGTTGATCAATGCTATGGGTTCAATTCCTCTCGTACTAAAAGATATCGACGGATCAAGACTCGAGCCCACCGGTGGGACGGTTATAGGTTACAATGATAATTACGAAGGATGATGAATAAAGTGTACCCACCTTTAAATCTGTAGATACTCTAGTTAAATATTCGATTTGATTTTATTTGTAAATATCATTACGGTGCGTTCATATTTGCTAAGATATAATTTTAAATAGTAAATTACTTCGTCGAATTTCGTACTAATAAATTTTAATAACATATTGATGATTATAAAACTGTTGTAAAATTTGTAATAAAAGGGAAAATAAATTTAAATATAATGTTACACACACACACACACTCACACACACATACTTAGTCAATTGTTTGAAGTCGGTGCAATGCACAATTTTTCGTAATTTAATTAAATTTTGTACTTTTTCTTTTAAAAATCGGTTTAATGTTGTTTAAAAAGCTTTAATTTATTTCCTCTTGATGATAATGGTCAATGATGGACTGGGTTTTCAATGTTAATGATATTATAGCTTTAGACACGGCTCAATTATTGTTATTCATGGAGAAGTTACACTCTTTATTTTGGGATCTTATAATCAGATCCTCATCATATTTACTGGCGATCAATTCCGAGCCAACCCCTTTAAACTAAAAAAAGATCTTCAGGTTCGGTTCCTAATCGATGGAGTGATGGCTGGACATACATAAAAAATTGTAATTCACGAACACAGATATCCTTTTATCCTTTTTAGCCGACTTCAAGAAATGTGGAGTTTCTCGATTTGTTTGAACGCTTTTTGTACGTTTGTTACTTCAGAACTTCGCCAATGAATAACCTATTTATTTAAGAAGGTTGTATACTTCCCATTTGATTCCGCTGAAATTTGAAGAGAAAATACTACCTCTACGAGAAAAAATAAATCCTGGAACCAAGAAATTCACCTTGTTCAAATTAAAGTCCTTTTTTGTTATGCCATTAGAGGTTGTTTAAAAAATATGTGCTGGTGATGATGTCTAACATGTTGAACGCACTAACTTATTAAAGCCTATTCATTCTCGTCTTGAAGGCTCCCACATGTTTTCATTCTTTGGTAAAAAGATGGTCAAGTTGGAAACGAGAACAATGTTTACTTTAATGTTCTATTTTGTGTTATTTTTGTGGCTGCCGATATACTAATAGTACTGAAAGCATTAACAAAAGATAAAGTACGCACCTAGGAAGTTTCTAGGATAGATTGACTATTACATCCACAAAGTCTGTATTGAATTAAACTTATGTCTGTAACCAATCACATACGGTTATATAGTTAACTCAATAAGCTGTGTAAATGTTTAAAAAGTAACAATCTTTTCTAAATATAATCACATATTTGTCATTGTTTTTATTTTTAACTTAATAAGTTGCTTAGTTAAATGATGCTTCGTTTGGGGACAAAACACGAGTTGTTTGTGATATACATATACTCGACATCGTTTCCCGGCCCTCATCCCAATCACTCGGGGTCTGATATACACTTATATTATGTACATATTGATACCTATATATTTTCATTTAATAATTGAGGTTTCTTTCGTGGACGGAAGGTGCTGTGATGTGTTATATTGTGTATCAGGATTTTCGCAAAATAAATAACACGCGACACTGTTAACAAGAATAAAATTAAAGGACTATGGATGGACACTAAACGGACTCACGGGTGCGGAAATCAAAGCTAAAAACTAAAATTTAAATGCTGATACTTATCTATAGCAGGTACACAGAATTATAGAAACTCATACTTTCTCCAAGTAAAGTCGATAGGTGGGCGATGATAAATATTTATATTTCAATTGTTAAATCGAACGAATATGTGTTAATGGGGTACAGTGGTTAACACGAAGTGTTAATAGTTATCTCTGTGCTCCTGGCTCAAGCTATTCAGCAATAATCCGCGGTTACAATGTATGACGAAATATACAATATCGGAGCGGTGTTGAATACCAAATATGTAAATTAAGCACAAGATTTTAGACATCGTACTAAATACGCTCGCAAACAATAATTAAGCCGAAGGTACATACGAGGTATACACTATAATAATTACCGGAGTACGACAAGGAACGGAGGTACATTAGCGGTGCGTTTACGACGCGAGGGTCCACCGTTATGAAATAGTTGTGGCCGTCAACTGTTTAAAGTGTAATTATTAGTTTTCTCGTAGTTGTCGTATTGTGATTGGACGCAGGACTCCGTGTCATATTTACTGATCTTTATAATATACCTATATTCACCAGATACGTTGTTGTCTACTGGAATCTTCGAGGATTTTTTGGAATATCATAACCTCCATCCATCTTTGAATCCCGAGCCGTTGACAGACTATTTACAATCCTGTTTAATTCCGATAACACGCGTGCGTAAGGTATCGTTTCTTATCAACCTGAAATGCTACCACCTCGCTTCTAGAAGAAACAGTGAAATGCTTTTTACGTGTTCCCATTTCTGCGTCACAGAGGCAGTAATAAATGGGTGCCTCGCGTTCATCTTGGCCGGTAATGTGGATGTGATGCCCTTGTTTTTACAGGCGTGCATGGCCGGCGGTTACCTCTTACCATCAGGTGTCTCGTCTGTTCGCGGCCGTAACAAATATTATTTTTATTCCGATGTTATTATTATTAATTATTTTCATACACTGTAACTATTACAAACTAATGGGATTAGCGCAAACTCGCTAAACAAGTACATAGTTACATACCGAAATGTGATCGTACTAATTATTAAGTAATCGACATGTAACGTACTTATATGAAACGTTCTAACGGCTCATGTTGTGTTAAATAAGTTAGTAAGTTTTAATGGATATATCAGTTGTTTGTGTTACATGTGGTGCCCTGTATAGAATTATACAGAAGTTTAACTAACTAACCACAAAGTTTTAATTTGCGATTATACATGTAAAGATGTGTTGCTTAGTTGGATTCCTTGTCTGGTAGTAAGTTTTTAAATAGCAAGGCACATATATAAGGCAAAATCTAAGTAAATACGGAAGGCCTTTTCGTAATCAAAACACGTCATGCCTCAGTTGTCCCGCTACCTTTAGGGTTAAGATTAATGTTGTCGGAACATTAACAGGATATTAGGTTTCGCTTCTCCCGTTCTCGCTGTACTACTGTACGGTAGCCACAACGGGGTGAGGATACACACGGATTGCTTATGATATTTAAGTGAAAAAATCCGGAAACACGATGTCATAAAATAGGCCGCTAATGACATTCGAAATAATCCGATTAAGGTCATACCGCAAAAAAAATTGTACTATTACATCGCTCATGCAAACGCGAGTAATATCACGATGTTTGTTCAAAAACCTGATGAAAATCCATTGAAACGCACAGTGCAACCTAGAATCGAGAGAAAATATTTGTCTGTCACGTTAATGTCTGCTGGAAATCGATTCTTCGCTCGGTTAGAAAGATACGAAAATTCGTATCCTACATTTTGTAACAGAACGGTTTCCCGACACGGAAACCACCTCTTCAATAGCGAGTTACCGGACGGTCGTCCATCACCGCTCATACAATAACTTATCTGGAGAGGCTGATCAATCAATCGATTACGAACCAATCACTTAAGACTTTGTACAAGTTTGTAATCAAAGTGTTTAATTTATCGCAAAGTTTGTAATTTATCGCAAAGTTTATAATTTATCGCGAACTAATTTACTTATCTTCAATGTTTATTCAACGAGTGAAAGTAAAACTATTTGTATTACCGTGACACAAATATTGTTTGCAGTATAAAATTTTATTCCGTGTGAAATACCCAAAAAACATTACGCTGTTGTTTCTTGAAGACGATAGTATAAGCTAAGCAAGTAGCTCAAGAACCCTAAAACCTCGCACGAATAACTTTGAGATTAAATTGGATCTTACAGAGCACAACGACATCCAGGAGGAGGAATCATTTACACTAGCCTCCTTCGTTGATTAGCAGAGTGGATCACGAGCAGACATGTTCAAGATCTATTACTGACTTACCACTGGAATCTGTTTTCTCTTGGAATTACATTAAATTCTGATATAATATAGTATTTGTAAAAAACCATCAAAGATCATCCATGGTCTCAGTGAAACATGATGGCGCATCACTTTTAGCATTATTATAAAACCACGATCATTCTAGTTAGATCGCACGACTGAACTGTTAAAATACACAGCCGAGGGCGGTTTAGAGCTGTCGGGTCACTTCAGGTTTTGAGTTGACTATAATTAATTAAGGTGGAGGTATCAGATGGGAGTAGTCTAAATCCCAACCGCGCTTACAGCTCGTTCACTAAGACATTGGCACGGATGATACAAGTATTAATGGTTTTTTTAATCTTATTTAATAAAAATCCATCGCTGGCTGACAGTGAGTGAAAAATCAGCTTAATTGGCGAGGCTAATAACATATAATTATACTTAGGTGTTCCTTATTATAACGTATGAATCCCATTAAAAAGTATTATTGTGAATAGGTTGACTCGTAGAGAAGGTCATCAGGCTTTAAGTCCGCACATTGGATTCCTATTTTTAAGGTTTATACAAAAAATAATATATTATTAAATAAATAAAAGTGTACCACCGACCGGGTGAAACAGAGTGTAAAAATAATTATTACAAAACTTGAAATGAACACACAAATGAACATACAATGAAACGCTACACTTTAGAAGTACTTCTTCAATTATAATTGTCGCGTCACACACTTGACATTTATTTGGAGTCGAATTAATGGATAATATTTTTTATTTATCAAATCTATATGTTCAATTACAAGACTGATATGAATAATTATTACAGAGTATATTTCATTACCAGTTGCTGCATTAAAATATTTAACATAATTAATTTGCTTGAATTGTAATATTTATACAGTATACATGTGTTTAGTTTCTCTGTAGCTGGAGTATCTATAAACTCAGTATTATTTAGTACTGAATAATATTACTTAATTTTTATTTTCATTTCCTTTTTACTGACGATTAAATATTTGTTTTGGTTTCCAGCTTACATACAAATTACATAACTATATGTACATCTTAAGTTTAAAGATTGGTCTATAAGCTCTTGAACTATTGTACCGCTATCAATATACCAGCCACGAGGCAAAAGTGGTCATTCAACAAATCTGTTAGATTTGGTTTTAGATGTCCATAAGTTTTAGTACACTCTTATGTCCAACGACAAGCCGAGTAAGGAATCACCGCCGCCCATGGACAGCTGTAACATTTAACGTCACCGGCCAAGGTGGAAGCGGGGAAATCGCTTATTACTGGCTCTCACACACTGCAGCTGAAATACGTGAAAACATTTCACGGTTGATTCTAATGGTAGCTAGCCAAGCGGGTAAAGAACCCTACCTCCTATCTAAGATTATGAGTCGAATGCACACTAGAGAATTCTTCACACCTGCTAATCAGTACTTGACCCGCATGCTTACATATTAAACTCTGTACTCCTCTGACTGTGCAAGAAAACCAGACCCGTACAATGGGACAGTTATGGGCACGCATTTAGTAGTTAATGAACTCTGTAAATTCTATTCGTTTCAATAGAATTTGCATTTAATACAAGCTACGCGTGTATCTCGGGTACAATTACAGTCGACAATGACTTCAGTTCTAGATCTATTAGCCGACACAATACGTATGTGCATCGGACTGCGGGTGCTCGCCCGTAAATCTAGCGTATACACGGATTCCTCAGCCGAACAACGGATCGATTGACACGTCCGGTCGGAATTCAAACAATGCAGGCGGTCGGCATCCCTCGGTTCCATATCCACTTTCACAGTTCGCAACACAAACTTGGATTAACTGGAATATTTGAGATCGTTGTTTGCGAACTGGTTGTACTGTGTACCGTTTTATGTTATTCAATCTCGACTGATATTAATAAAGTCTCTGCAACGTTTCTTTAATATATATCGAAGAATGAGCGCCTATTTCACTCCAGGTGGCTGTTGAGAACGTGGTAGTTATAGTTATATCAAATAAACTCGAAGCTCCTTCGGGGGTCGGGTATGTTTTGTAGATTTGCCTCCAATCAAAAATAAAAATGGCCTAGACAGGATTGGATTCGCTTGGAACCGTTTTAGGATTATTGATTAAATTTGTCTGTGAATTATGGCTATTTCATAAGTTACATATGGTTAATTTACAGTTTACATTACTTCTGGACATTAACAAAATGCTATACGGTAGGCTTTAGGTATGTATACCAGTTCACAAAATTCATGTTTTTTTTTTCAAAATTTTAGGTTCGGTAGTGTTTTTAGTATACTTTATTGAATATCTTCTTATGTAATACATAAAATACCAATGTATCTCTCATAACCAGGCATTTGATACGTGTCATAATACACTTTATACATTTTTTCAAATTATCTATTTTATACCCCAAAGTTAACTCACACAACCAAAATTGCCGTATTAGCAGTATATATGTATACATCGGTCACTGGGTCATCATATGTACTCGTAACAATTTTCATGTTTTCGTGTCTTATAGATTAAAAATAAATCGAGTGTGACAGACAGCCAAATACGTGAGTGATCCTATTAGTAAGCATTTAATTTCATCGCAAGTAGGGAACTGTAAAAAGAGGTCTTTAATTAACCTAGAAAAGGACATCAGTCCTTTAAAGGTCGATTTCATAGACGTCGCTTTTTTGGAAACGTCCTTCCCGGGATAAGTAATAAACAAGTTTCAGAATTTCTCTAAATTAAGATGTATGGCACATTAATTTTTTATATATTAATAGCCGACAAACGAGCAGTCGAGTAAGTGGTCACCGTCGCCCATGGACATCAGCAAGACCAATGGTATCGCTGATGCGTTGTCGGCCAGGAAATGAGAAGAAGGTAAGAAAGATAGAACTGGCTCTCAAGCCCCCAGCCGGAATAGACGAGTCGTTTGGCGGCTGACTCAAGCAGGAGGGTGGTAGCTAGCCAGGCAGGCTTCACGGAAAGGTTATAATACCAGTAATAATATTAATGACTTAATAATAATACTGATAATATAATCTTAACGCGAAACCCTACCACCAAGCAAAAACCAACGGAACCCTTAATGAAACAGAACCCTTATAAAAACCTTCCAGTGTCTGTTTATCTGTCGTAATATCGTAGTGAAGAAGCGTTACTGTGTGAACGTTTATTTTAAACGGATAATATTCAGTCTGACATACCGCTACATAATCAATGCAGTGTTGTAAATAAAAGCAAACAATGAGCGCGACATGAATATTTAAGGGTCGCGTATCTAAGTGCGTCTGAGTGGCCGGCACGTGACGGCGCACATCGAGCCCGGCTACCGGCGACCGATCGACCTTTTGGTCTATGAATTTCACAACCAACTGAATTATATTTATCGCCGCCCGCGGTGTTTTTAGTTTGAAACATTATAGTTTTTAGAGCAGAAAGCATAAATTTATTAGAGGATTTATTTGGGAAATTCACCTCATCTGCGGGGTATCATGAACTCCGCCCATCCTTGTATCCAAAACAACTCTCCCTGCTCGTGGTGCATCCGACCGATTGTCGAATGAGGATACGGCGAACGGTCTCTGTCGTGGAAGATCGCCGGGCTCGCACCACCCAGGTTAATCGCAACAGAATTCGTGCACGGTAGTAAGGTTACGTAAATGCTTCACTTACAACGACTATTCTAGAATCAACAGTAAAATGTTTTTACCTATTCCGTTTGTAGTGTTAGAGGATTGGTAATAAGCGGAACCTTTGCTTTCATGTTGACTGGTGAGCTGTGGTGATGCACTGGTGTTGGTGTTACGATAGTGCATGAACAGCTGTGACCACTTACAGTCAGTTAGTTAGTTAGTCCTCGTTTGTGTTGTACTATTCAGCACCGTTCGATTCTCGTATGTTTATTAGTTACGAGTAAGGAATGATTGATAAGGGACAAATTCCGTGGAATTTTAAATTAGCTCTCGTTAGTGTTTCAAGTTTGTTATAGTTCCTTTCGGTGAAGGTAAACATCGTTAGGACACGTGTATTGTTAAAAAAAATTCCATAACGTTCTCGTATTAATGTACCAATCCACACTTGGACAATGTGATGAACAAAGCATGTATGTCACTCATTTTAAACGAAAAGAGGAATATACTAATGGCGCCTATTTTCTTTTTTCCTTAAATAAATTATAACTGTTTCACAGTAACCCATAAAAAACATCTCGCCTAAAGCGACATTTACTTAATTTCCAACGTCGGGTATTTAGTAAAATTCAAGTTTCTCTAGTATGTTTTACAGTCTTTGTGTTCAATCTCGTTATATTTTTAATTTGTCATACCGCTCTGAAAGTGGCGTGAGCTTAGAGAAAAATAGCAAAGGAAACGAAAGGAAACGGACAACCAAACCGGCCTGCCTTATATTCATTTTCCTTTGTGTTCCAAGGTGTTGCGGATTATTGCGACGCCATAATGCCCATCGCGTTGTGTTCTACTCCAAATAAAATTTTTATTGTATGGTTTGTATCTCGATGTTAGTCCTTTTTTTCTATTTCACGGAAAAGATTATTTTAAAATTTTGACTAAAATGGGTAATTTATTGACCTGATTTGTGTAATAAAGAGCATAAGGTCAAAAATCTTCAGAGGTGGTATTATATAAACTTAACATTAACAATATCAGTTTTCACGAATTTTCACCCAGTAGAGAAGGTTCCACTATACCTGATTAGTAAGCGTACCGCTAAATAATAGCTATAGGTAGCAAAAGTAACCTCACGCACACACATGCAAGCCAGCAATAAACTCGCAATTTGATTTCCCCTCCACATCGTAAATGTATCTAATGTTAAGCTCCTACTCGCTTCCCCATTTGCGCGATGAACTCTTTATAGCTCCGAGAACTAACATTAGCAGTAAACAGTAATATCGAGGGGCGCTTCAGATGAACTGTCATGTTATCGATTCCTTTATGTCAATTTTATATGACGGACTACTTATGTATAACTGTAGTTGCCACCCGTACTGATTGATAGCCGTAAAAACCGACGTAGTTCTTGTGGATAAGGAAACTAGGTTTTTTGTAATCGTTGTGTTTAGAAAAAAAATATCTGGTTTAACAGTGAAAATTAAAATAAATGACATATAAGAAGTTATTTGAACTTATATCATCGCAGACATTATACATCAGATCCAGGTAAATGTAAAAGTAAAAAAAAGCAAAAAATCTCATACAGTTAACACATACGATCCTTGCTTTCTTGTCACACAACTTGTCGGAGACCCCTTAAGTTTTACTATGTGTCTGATCTGCTCTATGCTGTTCGCTGTCAAGTCCGTATATACAATAATAACTGCATGTTTGTAATGCATGTAAAAATTTACGAAGTCTTTTAAAAATTCGATTATTCTAATAAATTATTGTTACAGTAAATTGCTATGAATATTGTTTATTGACTTATTTTATAGGTAGTAAAACCTTCATATTATAAACATCGCGCGAGAACACCACTACCCTTGTATATACTACCGTAAAACAGTTTTTATCAACCTTGCATTGTTTTAAGGTTGTGTTAGGTCAAGTGTGGGATAAATGGATATCAGGCGTTCGTTCATAGAACGGTTGTCACGACACTTTCTTACTTATACAAACAAATTATGAAATGAACTTTTCACGTGTTATGATATGAGACCCGTCAAAAAGCGGGTTCATCACTCTCTTCGTATCATCTAAACGGTTGGTTGCTTCCTTAGTGTCACAAATTTCCGTAGGAATCGATGATCAATTGCCATTTGCCAGATTTATGAATAAAAAACTAAATAGAAAAATGTATCGTGTCTCTTTATACAGTGATAAAGTATTTTCAATACAGCAACAGAAACAAAAAAATTATGTTCATAAGTACATTACAAAAAAATCGATAAGCTGTCATACATGCATTCCTTGCGTCAGTGAAAAACATTTTCGTAATTTTCAACGTGCAGCCAACGTACGATGCTCAATTTCCCCGCGCCCTCGCACCAAACGTGAGTGGTAAATTGCATTGCATCAACTTTTATTTTTACTGTCTGTTCCGATCTACTCACAGCACGCGCTACACTAGTGGGATGTGATGGATTTCCTCTTCTCTGGGTGGTCGAAATATATATATCTACATTTTAGGTTTCATATTCATATTTTTTCATTCATTTATTCATATTTTTTGATCTGCTACTGCCTACTAGTTCAATATTTTCAGCTTGAACATCGTGGATTATATCGTTCTTATCGTCGTGAAAAATAGGTATTATGTTATAATCCCGGCACACATATCATATCCTAAGTAAATTAATAAATACTTTATATCTATCGAAAAAAATTCAATTCCTCTGCTCAATTAAAGATACAAGACTTATGTTCGGTTTTGTCTATACTAATGATATAAAGAGGAAACTTTTGTATTTATGTGTATGTTTATAACGAATAAACTCAAAAACTACAAACTAAAAAAAAAAAACAAAAAATTTGTAAAAAAAGGTGTAAAAAAAAAATTGAATAAAAAAATGTTCTACAACATTAGAGAACATATCTATATCTACAAATAACTTCGCGATACTGTACGTCCAACTATTGTAGTTATGCCACTATAACCACTTTTTACATTTTAAAAGCTGACCAAAATCAGACCATGATAACCATACCTTCATATTAATCCTTATCCAAATAAATCATTTTATATTAAAAACTGTATCAATACCTACTTTTTGAATTACTCAAATCGGACATTCAGTTCAGAAGATTTTACGAATTTAAGAAAATAAACACCGCCACCGACGCGGCGCAATGACCAGTGTGGCTCCATGCAAAGCAGCCATAGCGTAGGCCGGCGGAAAAGCCGACGAGGGCGGGGGCACGAAGTGCGGGGCGGGCACATCTATGACACAGCTAGTCACACGGTCGACTCCTTACGCAGCGGACATATGTAACATTGAGTATTTTTAATATTTTCACAGCATATACATATATGTTATAAAGAAAAAAATACATACCTATGTCCTTTATAAAGATAAAATTATAAATATACATATCTCAAAATGTTTAAAAATAACAGTACACCCGTGCGAAGCCGGGGCGGGCCGCTAGTGTGTCATAAAAGAGTTTAGTTTTCCTTGATTTCGTCTTTGTTTAAGACATACTCCTCTAGAATACCTTACACCTTACTTTCAGGTATATTTTAAAAATTTCCAACGAATGTTCGCCTACCTCGCAGTCTATTTTTAATTTGGTAGGCAGCAACGTTCAATCTTCCTGCGCCTGCTTTCCCCGTCATGCGTTGCACAAATTGCTTTTCCTTTATTTATCTATTTTCACCTGACATTCCTGATCCAGAATTTACACGCGAACAATTACTGTGACGGATTTTCTCAACGGTCGAGGTTAGTTTTTAAGTTATTGTCACTATTCACTACCTGCAGCTGATTTATTTAATGGTTATGGAAATAAAGAATAGTAAATTATCCATTAATGATATATATATACATACATTACAGGCTTAATTAATCTGAAATGATGTTTTGAAGAATCTTTTCCTTCTGATCCTGAATCCTGAAAAATTTTGCCACCTGTGCGTCGAAAAGGTTTTCACACGGATGTAAAATTTGTTATGGGTACAATGGTGAGTGACCTCTTAATTAAACCAACAAAAAGAATTATATAAATTTGTACTAAAAAAACCATAATAAATTTGGACATAATATTAATATTATATTATGCTCCAGCTTAACTCAGCCGCCAAACGACTCGTGTTCCGGTTAGGGCCTTGAGAGCCAGTAGGTACTTTCGTCCTTTTTCCTTCTTGGCAAACAACGCACCAGTTATGCCTTTGCTGTTTTAAATGTCCATGAGCGACGGTGACCACTTATCATCAGGTGGTTCGTCTGCTCGTTTGTCGGCTATTTACACAAAATGTAATGTTACCACAGAAAATCTCTTAAATCGCTCATTTATCTTTAAACACCGCTAAAATATTGCTACCCTTTAAAAAGTTCCACTCTTTATCTCTGAGATCCATAGTCAGATCTTCACCGTATTTAAACAGAACTAACTTCAAGCTATCTATCCGGTAAAAAAGGATATATCAAATCAGTTCATAAACAACGGAGATATAACGGAGTACATATAAATATAAAATAAACATACACATTAACATAGAACCACCTCCTTTCTTGAAGTGAAAACCACACCAAGTCGTCATACTTTGAACAGAATTGAAAACACATGGTACACGCTTGAAGCGATCCAGATTGGTTTAAGTATTCACTGCAGTAGAAACAATAACTAACGTGCATAAGTGTATTTGCAAAATATCATAATTATTAAATGCTTTTGCATTTGACCAACTGCGTATAGATACAAACTAAGAAAATAAGTTTTCAATGTGACCCACGTCCAAGTCCTGAGGATGAAAAGCAACGACTTTGAATAGATTTAATGTTTTACAAGTATAGGTAATCTGAACCTGGTGTGAAGTGGCAACTTTAACCGTTGTCATGTTACAGCAACATCAACCCGAACCCGGGAAACCTATAATTCAAATTTCAATCGCGCGGTTGTTATCGGCTTTTATTTAAGTGATTGTTAAACTTTAAGTAATGTTGGGCGCGTAATGGCATTGAATGGGAAATCACTGGTAATGAAGAATTTTTAAGTGCTTCCGTGATTTCGTTACTAATTTGGTTGTAGAATACCTTCGGGCGACAGGCATTTTGCATGTGAGTTCTTCACGAAGACCTGACAGCAATTTTTAGGTGTCTTAAATGATTTTCAAGACCCTTTCAACTGCTCTATGTTCGAGAACGGACTGCTAATAATAATAGCTTTTAGATAAATTTGAATAAATTAATGAAGATTTTTGAACTTAAAACTAAAAATTAGATGACAGGTGTAATACGTATTTACGCAGTCAACTTTTCTACCGTTCTTTGGACTCCGCGTCTTACAATTGATAGCATCAGAACTTGTCTTCTGATTATACCGTCTACTTTGCGGAATACACTTTTGTTTATTTATTGCCACCCTCGCACCTTCCCGGAGGAATCTGTACGTCCAAATTAATCATCCGTCAACCCCCTTCACTTCTCTATATGATTAATTGTTTTCGCCGCGAAAATTGCCTGTGAAGCACCCGGATTTTATGCCGTGACGTTATCCTGTCAGACAATATACATTTTTGTTCGACACTGAGATGGGGAAATCAGGTACGTTTCAAATTCTTGACTTTACCGAGTTTTTTTTTTAAAGATTTATTTTTACATTTTACGATTGACCGATACTTACATATCTCGCACAATTCGCGATAGTATTAGAAAATTGGGTAATTGTAATTAATATTAATTGTAATTAGTTAGGGTAGGAAAGTCTTCGATCCTCGTTTGATAGAATAATAGAACGCTTCCATGTTCACACGAGATATAAAATTACAGGGTCCCAAAGAGACAGTTATTATATTTTGAATTCAAAATTGGTTGGAAGACTTCAATAAAAGGTAGGAACGGACCCCCCGGTTAATAGAAAAAAAGATATTTAAAAGAATTTGGTCGCGTATTTACAATATAAATACGTTTCAAAAATAAAAGCAAAAGCCATTGGCTAATTTAGATTAACGACCCAAGGCTTAAGTACCATCGCAGTCCCCATTATAACTGATTACTCTAAAATATCGCTTCGTAGAGCTATACATTGTTCTCGTAGCGTTCTAGTAAATAAGTGCTTATTTCCGTAGCAGATTGTAGCGGTCTTGTTCGTGCTTCGTAACATCTCTTCCATTGTCCATTAACATTCACAACCTACTCGTACTCCGACAACCTTTTGCATTTTTTTATGTATGGACGTAGTCTACAAACGACCGAACTGGTTACTAGATAGTAACTGATCTGACTACGTAATACTGGCTCTCGGACACTGCCACCGAAAAACGAAAAAAATACCTTGTTGTAACAAAATATTAATGTATATAGCTAGCCAGGTATATAAAAATTCTATCGTCGTACATGGACACAGTCTGTTGAAAATTTAACTTACAACAAAAAGACTGCGTATTTGCCTACTATTTTCAAGCAGGTACAACATCTGAACATTAGTAATAATGGAACTGTAACGGTGCCAAATTTCTTTTTTCAGTATATTTTTTTATAATTTGAAGCAGACCTTGTTATAGATGTAATTAAAAAAAAATTTTGACACATTTTTTGCAGACTTTATAAAATAAAAGGTTTCATATAGAAATTATACGACTTAATACATTAATATAGAATAATAAAATTGTTCATACATATTCTTAAATATACTACAAACGATCCAACGAGCCACCTAATGTTGAGCGGTCAACGTAGTCATTCGGCATCTGTACAATTAAAGGCATCACCGATGAGTTGCTAACAGAAACACGTTTGAAACGTTTCATGGTCGAATTTAGAAGGAAGGTGATAGTTAGCCAGGCGGGAAATATACCCTACCACCATGCAAGTACCCTTGGGTCTAATCTAGCTGGTACAGAACCCAATGAGCTCCAACATGGAAGACCTGGCGCTATAGCCTCGTTCATTATTCAATAGAGTGCACCGTTAGAAGACGAGATTGGCTTGGACTCAATGATGGATGGAATCCCTAACATCTCTCTAAATTAATTTCAAAATCATTAACAATATAAATACTTGTGTCCCTCATAACGATTGATCGTGTCCCTTCCAAAAGGAACCCTTACAATGATTACAACTCCGCTAACTATGCATTCTACTCGGCGACCACGTATAATAATTTAATTTTGATCCAAGGCATTTTGTAGCTATTCAAAGTGTAACGGGTGGAGCGTTCTCAGCGCACCTAGTGGCTAAACAGGCAAACTGTATAATAGGATTACAGCGCACCAACTACCGATCTAAGCAGATATGACGAGAAGAGCCAATTATTGTCTCACAATTTCTATTCTATTTGGTCGGGAATTTACATCCAAAAGGACATCGTAAATCAAAACATTACTCAGTATACAGTTATGATATTGGGTTCGGATACGGTCGTATTTTGTTTAATACGATGTTTTGAGGTAGAAATGTTATGTATGGAGATTGCATGTGCCTCGTTGGACCGTGCAAAAGTCGACATCGTTGATAAAGTAAATTTGGCGAACGCATTTAATTCTTATATGATTTACGAATAAAACTTATTTCATCATACATATACATTTTAACTTCGAGTTCAGACAGTATTCAACAAAACCTTGATAGCTTATTTTTTAAAATTGATATGTAAGTAGACACTTTCTTGCAGTCCATTTAGTGGCAAGTGGTCACTGCATCCCATGGCCTTCTGTAGCCACCTCTAATAGATGACAACCTCAATAGTCCTACTTAAGATCGGACAAAGTTGTATTGTTGCTACCGGTGTCTGCGTCTTATTTACTACACAATGTTCAAGGAACTTGTTTCACGGCAAAATCAGCTAGTGTGATTGTAATTCGGCCCTATGCAAAGCATGTGAAGGATCGAGTATCTTTAAATTAAATTTTTGAAGTTGGTAACAGCCAGCAAACGACCAGACGGACTCATTAATGATGTAGTGTTATCGATACGTTCCTGGAGGAAATGGTGAAATAACTCGTTAATCTAATTTACGACACTACAACCGACACAGGTTAAGATTGGATCCGAATCAAAGAAAATAGTAATTGGAAAGTAGTGATTGGATCCTAATCAAAGAAAATAGTAATTGGCTAGGTACATTAAAACCTTTCCACCATGCACGAGTACCGCGTAACGATTGAGGTTAAGCTTAGGGATTGTGATTTCCAGAGGAAGGTAACTGCCGCCATTGTATCGGTCATTGCTCCGCAGTAAGCACCACAAGCAGATGAAATTCCTTTGAATCCAAAGAAGAATGGACACGCCACATTACACCATAATAGATAATAGAGTTCATTACATGAGTTTAACATTCCCTTATCTCACTCGTACTCGCTCTTCACAGTATCAAAATAAATAAATGTGGAAGTAAGGATGGAGCACCCTAGGGATACACTAGGGCTTGACGTTGTTAACAGAGAACGTATATAGGTGATAGGACCATTTCGATTATGTGGAGGATCAAAGATTTTTATACATATTATACAGATTTATGTTAAAACGTTAGGATGTTTGAATCGGTCATCTATAATCTTATAGACCTGCGCGAGGCTTCTAAGATATTTTGACAATTGGAGGTTACAAAACTGTTTCATGCAGATTCCCAACAAGAATCCGGCTCATCGAATTTGGTGACACGGAAACCTCTAAAATTGCCTAAATATAAGAATCTACTGTTCTGCATAAATATTACTATTATGTAGTTGATATGACCAAAATACTCTGAAATCTAATTTCTCAGTCTTGATGCGGAAGAATTGTATCTTAGCCATGTGCTCAAAGGTCCTGCAGATTTTAATTTCGGATTTTTAATTTCAAACTGATACACTTTGATTAATCTACAAGGAATAAAGAATCTGAAAGGCATATACTTAAAACACATGAAGCTAGCTTGCGTTGCTAGTATTCAATAAAAATTTATTGTGACCTTACTTTAATAAACGCTAATTTAACAAATGCTATTTAAATTTTTACCACAATAAGAATCTGTACAATTTTTCTGTTAACGTTCAAACGGAACAAGTGAATTTTAAAAATTCATTTTTCCGTAAAGCATTCCTAAGCTTCACCTTTCGCAGTGCAAACAAGCGGAAGAGAGATGAATGTTAACTTTGTAAAGGGGATGTTCCCCGGAGACGCGTCAGTGTTGTACGTCGTTATTTCAAGAGACTGATCCAGGTGACTGGTTCTCGTTTTGCTCGCCAATTTCTTTTACAAAGTAGTGTTTTTCAGTGACATCATCTGTAATTAACTGGTCATCGATAATTATATTAAAGTACTATCCTGTCATACGTCTATTACTAATTTTAGAACAACGAAAACTGCTTCGATATAGATTGTATAATTTCGCGTGATACCCTGAGAAACAGAAGAATGAGAGGACGCATCTTTAATGTACAGAGAGAGCACAGTTAATTTTAATAATAATTACAAACTTAAATCTAGTCAGCCATATCAAGGATCTTACATAAATCGTATTGAAGATAAATTTTAGTTGTACCAAAATCACGAGTCTGTTGTGCGAATAACCATTCTTTTCTCTCTCCAGTGTTCTGATGGATATATCACATGTACAAAATACTTGATGTCGTCTTTGCGAACGTTTTCTTTGTTTATTGAGAAAATTCAACTAAATAAAAGCGGTAACTCGAAGAACAACTGAATTTTCTTAACCTTACCATTTTACCTTCGATATCATTTTACCATTTTACCTTTTAACGTTACCTTCCCGAATGTTTACTTGCTGCGGTTTATTTCATAAGTTTCTGTACATCTTTATGTCTTAACATTGCTTTAATTTGATTTTGTTTTGTTTAACGGTAAAACTCCAGCATTTTTGTTTATGAAATAGAAGATATTTTCTTATACATGTATATGTGTAGATGATACCAGCGCCATCTAGTGGCGAGTTAAAATAAAGTTTAACGAGAAGATATCTACAAGTACCAATTTTCATTCATGATGATCGCCTGAATGGTATACAATATAATATACTGCAGTGCACACCTAGTTACTATAAAGTGGATTATTAAATCTACATATTCCATGGCTAGACTGATATAAAACTAATTCAAATTTCTGAAAATGTTTAACAAGACCCATCTGACATTTCGTCGCAATATATGGCAAGACTTAAAATCTTGCCATGACAAACACGCTTAGGCCTGCTGGAATAACACCGTTATTATACTGAACTGTATAAATAAAACACACAAACAACAATTATTTTTCTTTCCATTAGGATGAATAAACACAAATATTGTGTTCTTATTAAATGCTACTGGAAATAAAAGTAATACTATGCGGTGGACCTTGTTACTTATTCCGTTTGGACGATTACTTCTTCGTATTGTATTAGAGATCCGCGTGGTATAGAATGGCTTACATCGACCCATTAACGACTCACTGCAGGATATAGTTGCGGAGGCTTAAAGCTTACTCCATCTAGCTGCTCCAGTACCAAACGGTCGAAGGTTTAATGAATAAATTCGAGTGTTGGAGATTGTTACGTCGCCTACAGACTTCCCATGTGGCTTTACAAAACCTATCTAATGCTAAAAACTGGGACCGTCGCCCAACAATTAAACTACCCTCCGAAGCATGAAAGCGTATGGATTATATTATCAGTATTATTATTAAGTCATTAATATTATTACTGGTATTTATTATATTTCCGTGAAGCCTGCTTGGCTAGCTACCACCCTCCTGCTTAAGTCAGCCGCCAAACGACTCGCCGTGTTCCGGTTGGGGGCTTGAGGGCCAGTACTTGCTTTCTAATCTTCTTCTCATTTCCTGGCCGACAACGCATCAGTGATGATACCTTTGGTCTTGCTGATGTCCATGGGCGATGGTGACCACTTACCATCAGGTGGCTCGTCTGCTCGTTTGTCGGCTATTAACATAAAAAAAAGAAAAAAGCGGTCTAGAAACTTTGGTACCGGCGGTCATCCATCCCCTACTTCCTACCGCGTCCGAAAGTGTTTCGTATATCGTCTTTACTTATTATTATTGACAGATGCCGTCAAGTTATGAGCGCTAGCTTATGAGAACAATCGAATATTTTATGCAAAGTCATTTGTCGGGAATAATTCACGCCGAATTGAATTTAATATCGGAACGCAGATCTGATTACCGGCGAGCCGTCGAGATTTATAGGACGATAAATTAAAGTAAAATGTAATTTCTTACGATTAAATTAATTTCAATGAAATGATCTCGATTGTGCATTTCATTTGAAGCGTTAATATCTATTAACGTGGACTTGACAGTTTTAACTTCATATTTTGTTCCAAAATGCCATCATAATATCTCCATGGTTGTTAACTTGAAGAACTTGCCTGTTGGACTGCTTAAAGTTAGTTACATACACATGTCGTTAGATCACTGCGGTACTCTTACTTAGTATATTAGGTACTCATTATAACTCAGATTGCATGACCAGACGCTACATTCATACAAAAAACAATAATTATGTTCCAATATTTTCATCAAACTTCCGAAATAAACCCCTCTAAGCTCGACAAAGGTTGCTCGATCATGTTCACTGAACACTTGCCCCCACTAAATCTAAACTTCGCGGCATATTCGGAAACCCCTTATCTAAGAGGACCACTTGACAATATTTCATATTTAGGCCGTCGACTACATAGATATTTATAATATGAAAAGTTTTGCACAACTATTCAACTAATGTTGAATAAGTGGTATGAACATGCTAGTTTAATATTGGCTTTCGACCGTGATAGCTCAAAGGTTTTAAAATCGAATCATCATCACTATGACTATTTTTTATTATTATCACTTATAATAACTGGTCGAGTGGTTTAAGACATCAACAAAGCAGACGCAGCTAGTCAACTCTGGCCAAATACGGGTGGATACATTTAATTATTATATAAAAAACATATACACGTGCTGGTTTTCTCACGGGTTCCTTAACGACTATCGAATACGAACATAACATATTTAACGCGTTTGTGAATTCCTGTCACAACGAACCAGATGTACATAAAGTTATTTACTTTGTACATTGACACTATTCGATTTGTTTAGTCTTGAAAGAGAAAAGAAAATTGTATTTTCGGTTTTAACCACGTAAATGTTGTCAATAACAGTGCTGCCGTTCTTACACGGTAACACTTTTATCGGTCTATGAAACATTTCGGTATTATCTCGAAAACGATAAAAGATAGAAACAGAAAATTGTAAAAGAAAAGATGTTACTAACATAGATCGCTAGATACTTTTTTGAGTAGATAACTTGACTGAACGCTCGGTGTCCCAATAGAAAAATTTGACGCGGTAACATATTCCAGCGCCCATCAGCTATCTGCGAGCCCGCTTGACAATATTTCACATTTCGCTCCGCCGACTCCATAAATATGGAATCGATGCGGAACCCTTTCGTATTATATTTATTTCCGTACCGCTTCGTCCCGGCGCGCGGTCTCTTTGTTTGCTATTTTTCATCTTATTATAATTTAATGGATTCCCTTTGCATAACTTCTACAGGTACCAGTATTTTTTATTGTTGGATATTTGGAGTGTGTTGTTGGTATTGTTCGAAGGATCGATATTCGATGCGTTAGAAAAGTTTGGAATGGCATTCATGCCTCTGCCAATAGCATTACATATATTACATGTCCTTCACGGACTTGGCGGAGTGATGGAATTACACAAGGCTTCCGTTTCAGTCTGTGGAATCAGGACAAACTGACCACTCTGAAGTGACGCTGAATGTGATGATTGTAGATAGATATATTATATAAATACATAGACGCATATAGCTAGCTAGTGGATGGTATAACGTGGCGTTGCCCATGTAGTTGACATCAATAAACGTTGATACTATCATACCCATACACTAGGAATCAATGCTGTACATGGCATGGAAATACACAAATGGAACTCATTAAAAAATCAAAACTTGGATGGATCCGAAATTATTTGGGCGAATTCGACTACACGATTTGTTAGTATATAAAAGATAGAAATGATAGATATATGAGTAGTGACGTACTTGTTACATGTGTACCTGGAAACGAACGAAAGTATTCCAATTTTATTTCAAAGTCCGACATGGTCACTGTCATGACATGGTCAACTGTGCTACAGGGTTGTGTAGGTACAGCGTAAAGAGCCAAAAGTTTACTTTTTATACAGATTCAAATTGAATATTGTTACCAAGGTTTTTCGAAAGTTTCCGAAAACAATAACGACCATTAGAAAACCAGGTATTGATAAGAACAATCCCGAGCACCTCAAGCGACTCTCGCCCTTATGTGCTGTGGAAAATTCACGAATATCGCGTACTCTATTCTTTATTATCTGTGTCGTTTCTATTGTTTTCCAAGCGAAGCGCTGCGCATTAAGGCGAAAGGTAGAACGTTCTGGAAAAAATCGGAAATCTATATAACTAACAGGCAGAGCTGCCCGTAAGACATGAGACATGAGACGAAAGCGAAGAGTTCTCTCCTTACGAAGCGAAATATATACCTACCTACGATCAACGAGTGCGACTGCGAATGTTGAAGTGCAATAAAGTCTTCACAACATAACACTCAAATAACAATATTTATAATTGTAACAATACGATTTGACTAGAGATTAATTAATAAAAGTAATTAGATCCGTTGGTTAATTCGTCTTCCAAATAAGAAATCGAACAAAATTCAACGGTTAATTTTGCATATGAATGGCATTTTAATTATATTTTTGCAGGAAGTATTGCAAATTACGTTCACTTCCCCTACTAAAGAGGGAAAAAGTTTTCTTAAATAAATTAGGGTGGCGATGAATGCTGTAACACCGATTCGGATACCACTGCCTTGTGGATGGCGTGATAATACTTACTCATATTCAGTATTCTGGATGCAATAAGTTATTTGTCTTATAATTCATGTAGTCTGGGAGGTCGCTGCCACCTGATTGTAAGTGGTCACCGTTACTCATGGACATCAGCGAGACCAAAGGTATCACTGATGCGTTTTCGGCCAGGAAATGAGAAGAAGGTAAGAAAGAAAGCACTGGCCCTCCACCCACCAGCCGGAATACGACGAGTCGTTTCGCGGCTGATTCAAGCAAGAGGGTGGTAGCTAGCCAGATAGGCTACACGGAAAGATAATAATACCAGTAATAATATTAATGACTTAATAATAATATAATAATATCGATAATATAATCCTTACGCGAAACCCTACCACCAAGCAGGCTGGCTTCTATTGCCTCTTACGACGCCCTGTTCTGCCACCTTTGGAGTATTCTAAGCTGCCCCAATACGGCTAAACTTTGTTGCGTTTGGTGTAATTACTTAAAAGGGATTTGTGCTAATCTGACTAACTAAGCACTTTTCTTCTGGAATTCACCGGGAAATTTTTCTTAACGATTTTTGTCGCAGTGTTAGGAAGCCAGTTAAAATAGCGAATTATAAGCTTCCTTCTTGGGCGGCAACGCGTCAGTGATGATAAGTGATGTCCTTACCATCAGGTGGCAGGGATGTTATGGTGCTCCGTAACCGGAACTACCGGATATCGGAAACTGTAACCGAATTTGGTGAAAAGGTTTCGAACAATATCAGATAGGCGCAGAATTAAATGTGTTATAACAGGTTTTCTTGGACGAAGCCGATGCCCTAGCATTTCAAGATAGTTTTTATTATTTAATTTTCAAGGCTTTTGTTTTTCTGTGATTATAATACCTACAAATTAAGTCAAATCCTAAAAAATTTGTCCTAAATCATCTAATATCCTTAACTGAAATTATCCGAAATAATATAAATAATATCTGTAACCGTAACTGAAACCGGTAAAATATTATTTATATACCCGTATCCAGAACTGAAATTTCATATCCCACTTTGTAGTATTTAGATACTTACATGTTTTTATATCTAGTATTTTGGTACTCACATAGTTTGGTTAACTTCTTTTATGATTTCCTGTATCTTTTATCCATTTATTCTGTAATTTCTTTATATATTTTATTAGGTTTAATGTTTTGTTATTGTTGAAAAATGTTTGACAAATGTCCTACGTTATTGTCATCATGATAACTTTTATTTTTAATTTGTATAATTTTATCCTTTTTGCTAATGTAATTTATTAGGCTAAACAGAAATTTTAAATTCGTAAATACAACACAAGAAGAGAATCATTTGAGAAAATTTGAGATATAAAAGGCGAGCTGTGTGGAGATTGGAACAGTCGCGTGTGGGTTACAACTCTTAAATCTCGACACTGACAGTCTCGCGGGTGGAGTCACAGTACTTCAATTACAATACGAAACAGTCTCGCGCTTCTAGCCGGAAATCTTCTGTTACTCTCCGACTCCAGGATTTATATATTTCGTGCGCCCTAACGCACGCCTGGTCAAGGCGGTCTTCATGTGCTGAACACCGGACAATCTACACGTCTCGTGCGTATTAACGCACGCTCTAGTCGCTTAGGTCTCCGTGCGCTGAACGCCGGGGACTCCGATCGTCTCGTGCGTCCTAGGCGCACGCTCCTGTCTGCAAAGCCTTTGCGCGCTACACGTCAGAGTAGCGACGGGCCTAGCTTCCTACTTACAAGTGACCTTTTTACTTTCTTAATCTTGTAACTCCTGTATTATATTTATTGTAACCGCCAGGAATTTTTGAATACATTCTATCTTCTAAATTTCTGTAGATCTTTTACTTATAACACTACAACTTGTTCGTTTGTCTGCAATTAACATGCAAATGTAAAGAAACCTATCAAGAAAAAAAACATTACTACAAAATTAGATTTGGACAAAGATTCTCATGAAATTCCTTTCAATATGTAATATCTTAAAATGACGGGTTCATTCTGGTATCTGGTAATTGGGTTGAGAAACAAAACAATTATAAATCAAGTATTTAACTCTTACGTAATATCATATCCTAGTATATATCTACACATACAAAGATAAAAATTGATTAAAGGAGAAGAACGAAAGGAGTAGAATTTAGATTTTCTAGACACTTATAATATTTATTTCTTGAATCTTGGTTCAGTAATACTGCAGATAATTAGTTACGAAAACTACTAGGTGTTTAACAGTCAATGCGAGCTACATATGACTAACAAGTTGGAAGGCATGGCTGTGACGTGGCGCTAGTGAATCAAGGCACTTGTAGACTTAGTTATGAGAATAATCGGAGATAAACAAGATCCACGGATTAGATTTTCAACACATTTAGATATGTCACTGAAACGCACCCAAATATATAGTTGTATCCATTTTTGTGGTAAAGAGGGTTTGCGTGTACGTTCGAAAATGTTCTAATGTTTTTAACATATCCGCGGGACAATGGGTTTTTAATGAACCCGGAATTAGCAGTATTTATTTACATGGTAATTCAGCTGGGTGTATGTGCGTTTACACACAATAGCTTTTAGAGCTAAACGTTTTACGTAATTACGAGCTTACCGTGTATCTGGGGGCATGGTAGTGTCCCCGCTGAGTCGAGCACGCAGCAAATATTGCAATATCACCCAGTTCTAGAAGCATTTCGGCGAATATTTATTGAGTTACCTAGAGGCACTGGACATTTTTAATACTATACTATTAAATAGTTATATATTATTTAATATTATATTATTTGATAATATTTAATACGCTGAATTTATGTCCAATAATTTAATTATAAGGACCCTAAAACTTCAAAGTTGTACCTAAATTATTTCTAAAATTATTTGAAAAATACTTTACGCTTAATCGACCCACCATTGACATGAGTGAGTGAATGACGCCAGTCTTAAAAAAATATGTAGAACTTCGTTTAAAACTACAGAGTTGATATAAGGCATTCAGTCCAGTTTTAATGCCGGCATACAGAAAACGTCGTCAAAATTGTGATTATTAAAGATGTTTAGTATCAATGAAATCCTCTAAGAGACTGATCGGTCTACTCAAGATACCGAAATGCCGACTTAGCAAAACCGATTTAATATAATGGGCATTTTCTATGTAAAATTAATGTTCAGAAGTAAGTGCCTAAAGTCTCTTTATTTCTAGTAAATATATGATAGGTTTCTGATTTTACCACGTACCATTTACCAGAAAAGTAGTAATCTCACTGTAAACAAAAAATTAAAGAAGCTATTGCTGACCAAACCTATTATGATAATAATAGAGCAAGTTGACCTCGATTCGCTTCAGGAAAACTACGCTTTACATTATTTTAAATAAATCTAAAACTTTTTTATGGACGGATTACAACGAAACAAACTTTAAGTATTAAGTGACGCTCACTCCAATACAATAATGAAAACCAGAACGAAATCGGTTAAGCCGTTTCTGAGATTAGAGGGAACAAACGCATAGACAAACAGTCAAAAATTCTGACAACTATTGTTTTGGGTTCTATTGCGTTAATATAGGCCCGTAATAATATTTTTTTCTCATATATCGTTCATGTACAGAAAGTGATTAGTTAGAATTTTATTATTACTATAGATTATAAAATGTGGGGTTCCACCGCCGGATTATTAAGGAATCTAAAATTACTATTGTAACATAATATTGACATTACGTATTTGAATAAAATAAAGTCATTCTTTCTTTTAATAGTTAATGATACTTATCAACATTGCAGGGGCACGGCTAATTAACAAGGAAACAGGTAACAAACTGTAGTATAGTATGAACGATGGAAATTTGTTTACGCAATGTTAATCCATACGTGTGAAAAATAGCCGGGACGTTTAACTAGTGATCGTTTATCTTCTAAACGACTGGACTAATTGAGTTTATATTCAGATGGTATATTAGATCCTATAAAATTTTAATACATTCATGTAATACTGATATTTATAATAATATTTCACGTTAAAGCTACAGAATTTATTTGGACCTGACATCGTTTTGTTCACGATTGCGGGAAACTTAAAATAGGGCGTTATGTTTGAATACCAGCTTCGCCGCGACGAGAGCGTTGTGGATACAGCTCATCAAATCTATAATGTGTTTGCAGCAAATGTCTCACAGTCATACCATTATAAACCACGCGAGAGTCAAGAGAGTTCATTCGATTAGAATACATTTGCGTCAAATTGAGAAAGTGTAACCACTCGAAAAATGGATACCGCATGAATTGAGTGACGTACATCAACAAACATGCGTTTATATTAAGATATGCCACAGAACAACGTCTGCCAGCTCAGATAGTGTGTAATTTTTTTTGTACTGAATTCAATTTTACTTCGGTTAAATTCTGTTTATTTGATGCTGAACTAAAACTATTACGTAGTTTAAGAGATTTAAATGCAGAAACGGTTAATTTCTTTTGAACATTATAAATTATTGGACATAGATAGTTATTTGTTGTGTATTTGCATTTCCGTTAAGTAATTGTCACACGGTCAGCGACCTCACGCCACGCGTGCCTTTATAGAGAGTCTTGTCGCGTGCGTGACCCCAAAAAACTTCCATTAACCCAATGTGGAGTGTCGACTGCATGCCGACTGCATAGCGCGTTTCCATTATTTACTTATGTTAATCTGTAGTTGATAAAAAATTGCTAACGTGATAGGCAGGAGGGTTGTCGTGAAAATTTTGTATATTTATTAATAATACGGCATCAATTGACGCCTGGAATTTCAGTGCCGTAACCGATTCAGCACTGGTGATAAATAACTCTCACAGGTTGATTTAAAAATGTGCTTAGGAGTTTCTTTCAATTTTTTTTCTTGTCATTGTTAAAGCGCCATTCCGAAATGGGTAGTAGGAGTGAAAAGTAACTCAGGAAACAAAAAACCGAAATAAACAAATATTCGTTTTCATTTCCATTTTTTTTTTCATCTGTTTTCGGGTTATGGTGGTTGTTTGTAATGTCATATTTGTGTATGTCCATTTCAACCGCAACACAGGGAATCCCAGTGCGTGGGTGTGAGTGTGTAAAAATGTATGTTTATTTTCATTTTCGTTTTAGTTTGAGCTTCAGCTCGAGCTTGAAGAGCGTAGTGAAGATTGAAATCTCAACCTCCTCAATTACGCCTAGAAACCCTTATCCATGTGAATTGGTTGAAGCCATGATATCTAAAATTATTTACTAATCATCTCTCTAACTATATTTCGATTCACTCACTTGAGTATTTGTGCCTTCCCGTTAGCATAAAACGGCAGTTTTCTGAAAACATTGTCACGCAACACGTGGTTTGACGATAATGGTCGATTTAAACGGAGCTAAATCATTTGTTTGTTTCAACGGATTAAAATCCTCTGTGTTGCTTTAATATTATACGATTTATTACCTTTAATAAATGTGAATGTTGAATGTTGAGATGTTGTATGTCCATGTCCATGTATCGTTTAAATATGGACGAAGTAACATTTTCACCCGTTCTTATGTCTCCGAAACTACTGAGCCTAAAAATTTAACGTATTTCGATTCGATTTCTATAATATATGAGGATATTCGTCATGTTTTCTTTGTTTATAAGAAAAAACTATTCAAAAATCCTTTATAATTCTTAAGGAAACTGAAAATATTCCTGAACATAGGACCATATTAACCTGTAATTCAATCACTCGGATTAGATTGGGCAGATTATCTCATACGTCATTTATACATATACGTAATATTCTGTTAATTTGCATTAATGCATATAATAATAATTTATATATGTTACAGTTAAAACCAGTTTTTAGATAGAACGCGTTTTCCCTAGTTAGAACTAGTTTTCACTAAATGTCTTTATTAAAACTAGAATTAACTAATGCTCAAAATTTTGTATCAGTTAAAACTAGTTGTTACTAGACAAAACGCGTTTTTCCGAAGTGAGTCAGATAAAACTGTTCTCAAAGTTCATCGTATCTTATTCTCATTGATCGCGAGACTTCACCTGTCACCTGATTCGACAAGTGCGGGGGAACCCCTTTCCGAGCGCCATCCGCGCGCTGTGTGCTGAAAACCTAACCTTTATTTTACAGGCGCCTCTCAGTCGCCCCCGGTCATGCCGGACTCCTACCGGCTAAAACCCCACGGTGTTCCTCTAAGCGCCCTTCGTCGAGACTGCGGGTACGCTCTCGCATACTTTCGCGGTCCCGACGGCGTTGGCTCTTCTACAGAGCCCGTCTCTGTTCGGGATGAGCCTGGAGCTGCATCATCTCTTTGTCTTTGAGGTGCACGCGGGAACACCGTGCGCATCACCTCGAGGCTTGTTGGTTTGGCGCAGGACACCCCCGTATCCTACGCCATAGCCTCTGTTATGGGGGTTGGAGATGGCGATGGGCGTGGGTGCCTCTTCTCCGACGCCCGATTCGGCGGCTGCGGGTTTGGAGGTCAGAAGCCTTTTCTCTCTCCCTTTCCGCAGCCACCTTCTGCGACATGACTTCTTCGCAGAAGGACACTCTGAGTTTCCACGGCCTCTCGCTCTCCACCATAGCTTTCACCAAAGCCACGAGCGAGAGGTCGTCCCTCATTGCAGCGACGAGTTCACGGCACTGTCTGTCCCATGCTGATCACCTCGAGAACGACCCCGTAGCCCAGTTGGTAGTAACCCTGCCTGCCGAGCGTGGAGTCCCGGGTTCGATTCCCGGCCGGGGCAGATATTTATGTGACAGATAAATGTTTGTTCTCGGGTCATGGGTGTTTGTGATGTGATAATTGTGTATGTCCATGCCACCCGCAACACAGGGAATCCTAGTGCGGGGGTGTGAGTGTGTAAACGTTTATTTTTTTATTTATTATTATAACCTAACCTAACCTAAATTCTAGTTTTAACAAAGGTATTTAGTAAAAGCTAGTTCTAACTAGGGAAAACGCGTTCCATCTAAAAACTGGTTTTAACTGTAACATATACAAACCAAGCATTAGCCCAAGCGTCAAGCTCACCATATAACACGTGAGTTTTATTTTATTAAGAAAATAAAAACACACCCATCTACCTGAGTATTGTTGTACGAGACCTCTTAACTAACACTAAATACGTGTAGCATTTTAACCTATATCCAGCAAAACCATGGTATGTCTTCTGTCGATAGATATTAAGTTGTTTTTGGCAAACCACCGGTCGCAATATTGTCGCCGTACATAAAAACCTTCCTTGGATGCTATCGCCGTAAACGTCGTTCGTAATTAATATATCGCTGCGGTAACCCGTTATTGGTAAACTGTAGATATTTTAGTGTTAAGCGGAATTATGTTTTATGCGAGTACTGAATACAGTGGAACTCTTTTACATCGTATGTTATAGGCTACGGTATGAAGTGTAATTGTAAGGATAACTTTTCATCCACTTGATAGGTAGGTATGTGTATAGAACTTTCCGTGAGTACTTATTCATTTATTTATATATTTGAAGGTCTATTTCTTGTGAAATGTGCTTCGAAAATAATTGAAAACAAATCAAAAACAAGCTTGCTTGGGTTTTTACGTCAGTTCTTTTTTACGTTAAAAACTACAGTATTTTAACTACAGACCTTAACATTACAGAAAACCCGTAAGTATGGCGGCTTCGTCGCGAGTTTTCTTTACTTCAATAAAACGTAGCTACGACACACTATCGCTAACTACAGGTAAAGCTTTAGTGCTTTAGTTCGTCGGAAATAAATCCTATAATTGCCTTCAAAGTCCGCACTACAAGCTGCGCCTATTATGTGGAATTCTCTTGCTACCCATTAGAACCCAGCGCTAAGGAGAATATTAGCGGAAATTCGCTTTAAAATCCAACTAAAGCTTATACTTTAGTTTAAATATTTTGTAATTCTTTAATTTACTGACAATATGTCGCTACAGTTTAGAAATTAATATCGATTCATAGAATATTTTAAGTCTAAACCTTGTACAAAATTGTTATTTTATTTAGTTACCTTTTATAGCTTTTTCTGCTTAAAATGTATTCAAGCAAATAATTTATTATCATTATAGACTAACATTTTAATTTTAATCTCAATTCAGCATTCAGAAAATCATAAATATTTTGTCAATGTGTAATATGAATAATTGGTGCAAACTTTAATAGGTAATTTCTAACCATAGCAACAGAAGTTGCGTTGAATACGTCGGTGGGATTATAAATACTGCAGAGGAAAAGTCAGTTATTGTCATTATTATATTAAATTGTGTAACTTTGTAATTTAGTACCGTTTTATATGAACAATATGCCAACACAGCTCTAATACAGCTACTAAGCATAATGATTTTGATTTATGTGTTAAAATAGTACTAGTACAAACCCTCCATTGCCACTTTCAAACATGAAAAAAAAAAGTAAAAATACAGTGAGTTAAAAACAGTAATCTTTTTTAACGAAAAATGAATTATAAACATTGTTCAGTATTAAAAATCTTCAGAAAGAGATATTGTTTTTTTTTAATTTGAAAACGTTTCTGGGCGAATTGTAAGTTGACGAGCTATTCATAAAGGATCCCAACAATATAATTTCAAGGGAATTATATCCCGATATGATCACTTTCAGCGACCCGTTTAGCTTTGAGTGCCAGGGTTGAGCGTGTTTCTAGACTAAAATACAAAGCAACACAATATTAAAAGCTATAACTTAAATGAGAATTACCTAAAGTACTGCTTTTCTAAACACGCGTTGATGTATAACGATTCAGATTTAACATATATTTAGGTATGAATAATAGAAAAACCTAAGTTTAAATATGTCACCTGTTGAAATGTAAACCCATTCAAAGCAATTTCTGTTCTCGTTAATAATTAACAATACTAAGCTGGCACAAAATTTACAACAGAGACAACCGGATGGAATAATACAATAACGCATACACATTTTAAGATGTCGTAGCGAATTTTATTTGGTAAATTCACTACATAGTAATAAATTAGTGTGCAACAGACAATGAAAAAACAAAATACTTCTAAGGTTTGAACGGAGTCCGTGGCCTTAGATAGAATCAGTAGTGAGTGCCAACCCTAGCGTGGAGTAGCAGGTGCAATCTGAGAATAGAATCCATAAATTCTGAACCTCATAATACAGCCCTCGTTTTCCAATTTATTTAGCATACATTTTTTGCTGAACCTCTACGCCAAATAGCCATTTCACATTGTATATTTTCCTTAAATTAAGGCAATATCCCGCTTAATGATCCCATTTGAGTTACGATATGAGTAAGTAAAATAAAATACATATTTCAAAGATACATTTGTATGGCTTGTACTTCAATGAGTTTTTATTAATGAATCTTAGGGTTTCTTTTTTACATTCATTCATATTGTGTTACGTTGTCGGTAAAATGTAGGTTATATCATCATGTTGGGTACCATTGTCGTCACATGCATGGTCACTGTTACAAGTATACTGTTATTGGAAATTAATATTGTTTTTCGACGTGCCATCAGCCTGCGACGACGCTTGCCATCTTTCTCGATGTTTCCAAGGCTTACGACAGGATCTCGCACGCTAGCCTGTTAAGTAAGCTTCCAACGTATGGTATTTCTTCTGGCCTTATCGACTGGATAAAGAATTTTCTGAGGGAGTTGTCGTCAATGGTTGTTCATTGCAATCGATGGCTACCAATGCCAGACTTCCTCAGGGGTCCGTTCTGTCCGCTACTCTATTACCGCTACACATCCATGATCTACTCAAGCCCGATATCTATGGGTATGCAGATGACAGCACAGTAGTAGAGAGATACCTTCCGAAACCTCAGGCTAGAAGAGACGAAATACAATCCGAAAGAGTGGTGGTGAGTCATGGTGGAACGTATGAATCTGACACTTCGGACAGAAGTGGAGAATACGTTCCGTATTTTGGGCACCGTAGCCAATTGATAATAATGGAATTCTTATAATCTCATCATCCTCTCGTCTCGTTACAGGCATTACACTAGGAGATTATTGTCTACACGCAGACCAAATTTGGAATGTAGAGTATATACAATTATGCAATGGTTGGCTGATATTATAATTTAAGAATAAAAAGTGGCCATCTACCAGTGCATACGTATATAATATTGGCACTCACTATTCTATTTCCACATAAACAATATCCATTGCTTTGATATAGTATTACTAAGAAAGAATGTAAAACTTAGTTTTGTTGCACATAAAATGAAACCAGTTATTCTTTCAAACCATGTTACTCTTCGTTTTGCATAGTCCGCGACACATATTTATCTATTTTTCATAAGTAGGTATTAAATATTACATCGATCTAATTATGATGGAATCTACAAACTATCACTGGCCCACGCAGGGCACTCCAAAAATGTGTGTTGCGCCGTGTCCTCGACGCAGCTGTAAGGTAGCATCTGGAAGTCGGTTCCTTTCCGGCTATGCAATACAGTTATTATCCGAAACAACAGTGCCCAGTCGGCACCTGTGTAAGCTATAAGGATAACAATCCATGCTACCTACCCAACTAGGACTGAACTGGATAGCCTTGATAGTCCAGCTTGCGGCCTGTAGTTGGGCCGCTGTTTTTTCCATCTGTAAATCATAAACTCTCGAGCGTGGAACTTCCTCTCAGTCACTACCGTTATCGAGGGTAGCACTCCCTGGTTTCGGATTTTTGAGAGTGTACAATAACGCGTGAGCTTCGAGCTCCAGTTCCCAGGGAGGACTCCTCGTAAGCACGCACGCTGCCTCGAAGGAGAGAACTCGCCCTCGTGAGGTATCTTCAATAGGGCAATGGTTCCTTCCGTGAAGGCCTCCTACTGCGGCCTACTACTACTACCTACTCCTATTCTCTTTGTTGCTAAGAAGTTGAGAGAGTGAATATATTAACTTAACATTCAAATTTTTTTTTCTATAAGTGGACTTTTCTGTAGATAAGATAGATGCCTAGTAAAAACTATTCCAATAAGCATCACCAGTAATAAACTAATATTCATAACTCCCAACATTCTTGAGGTCGTTTCTGACATCGCTTTAGTATCCGTTTTATCTTGAGAGAACAGCTAGAAGCTTGAAATCCAAAATATTTCAATGTTCAATAATTTCACTCCTCTACAGGACTTTGACGGAATTTTCAAATAGAATTTGAGATCGTCACGGCGTTACCGCAGTGAAAAATGTAATAACGGCCGGCTTGATGTATTGACATTGACAGAGCAATTGGCCGAGGGAATTGAAGAGTGGAATTTGAATTAAGTTTCACTGGTGCAACAATTTTTATTTAGCCTTTTTTGGGAATAAGGCAAGACCTCATATTACGAATATTATTACCTATTGCCATCCTACTCCTGGGGAAGCTTGAAGCTTATTTTACTATGCGGCTCCAGTGCGTACAAGCAGATTAGCGATAAGTGGCAGCTCGAGTGTCGGAAACTTTTCGTCTGGCTAAGATTACCCTACGGCAACAAGCGTGAATTATTAGTTAAAACGTTATCTCAGTTGGTTCTTCCATTTGTCTTGATTATATTCTTGGAATGGCACCCATTCTATTTCTAACTGCGGTCACAATCAGTCACAATACTGTCATTAATAACATTTGTTCTTACTCCTATTAAGCGACTTGCCAGTAATATTTTTCTCTTTTATCATCAAAATGAACTATCCGTTTTCGAAAGTGTGGTGAAAGTTTTACCTACTAAATTTATTTTGGTAGCCATATGATATATGGCAAGGTTTCTGCGTATGTAGTAGTGTTTCCGCAATGCAATACTCCTAAGGCATGCACCAGGAAACTTCCGTGTCACTAAGTAGGTCCCCATGATTTACACACACACTGAAATTTCACATGTGAAACTATTCCAACGCTTCAGCAAATACCTATATAAAATTAACTCGCATCTTAATTCGTTCCCACTGTCAATTCTTTATGATTTTTTTGAAACATCTACCTACGAACGAGCCACCTGCTAGCTAAGGGTTAAACTTGGTACGGTCAGTTTAGCATTACTAGTAGTATTAATGATGTGAATATAGCTATTAACTATTTAACAAAAACTGGCCTCCTTCTACCTAAACCGGCAACGCATCGGGGATGAATTTGGTGCTTATGGTAATAAGACGGCTGTACCTACTTACCAACAAGTGGCCTGTTTGCTCGTCTATCGGCAGTTTACATAATAAAATACCAAAATCGGATTTCGTTTAGTGTACGTGCGACATTATATTCACCGATTTTTAAAATTTTCGATTGAGTTATTCTATGTCAGCTATTGAAGTTTACTTCGTAAAACTGTGTGCAACGGACAGGTGAGTTTGGTGTCATAATTGAATTCAACCCCTGTAGTGCCTGCGATGTCCGGTAATTGGAAAATTGCTCCCTTCATTTATTGCAGTTCTCAATAAATCATCCTTTTTCGTATTGCAATATTGGGATGTTTTAAATAGATCTAAAGGCACTACAATTAGACACCTCAGTTAAAAGCACCGAAGACGTAAAACTGTTTTGATTTTGCCTGATTGGTTACAAAGATATGTTAACAGGAGCGTCTGTCAAACACACCAAACATTGTCGTTAAGAATCTGGCAATGTTGGCACAGTTAACTCGACTCAGACATTGACATAACCAAGACTGGATTTAGATATTGCAATGTATTGATTTAAATACAAATTGTATTATTATAATCGAAGAGAAAAGTGTTAAATTTTAAATTAATATATTATGAAAATAATTTATTTATTTCAAATAAATTTAGATACGATGTATTAAAAGCATTTCATACTCAATTATATAAGCAATGTCAGCCCAGTTGTTTCCATATCGGTGACCTACAATTTGACTTTTTCTTTGTTACGTTTATAATTCTCAGGACAAGGTTTGTCGAAAATATATTTTCTTTATTCACCGAAAAAGTCTTATCACCATCATCATCATCGTCACCATCAAAAAATATTTCGTTATTAAGTGTTCGTCCTTAGTACGTGTGTTTATTTATATCAAGCATTACCTGAATGTATGTGTAAATTGAAGATCCGGTATACCTAACGTGACTGGAACACGTAAGGGATCACACAAATCATACTATTATAAAAAATTGCAACCGAAGCAAGTATCGTTAGATGTGGCTAGGAATACATTCTCACTACCCGGGGTAGTATTAGTAGGTAGGTAGGATTTATTCATAAAGGTCACGAACATGTGAACAGTGATTTCTGGTGCGAAGCAGTGTTACACTGTCTAAAAATGTGATACATTAACTTACCACTCTAAATGTGTCTGTAACCAAGCTTTTGTTTGAACATAGACGCCTAGTAAAATCTATGCCACTGAGGACCACAAGACAACTTACACGCAATAAATCCATACATTAATGGTGTAATTTTTAACATCGTGGTGGTGTGTTCATCTTATTTAGAATTAGTATTGTGGATATCGATACTTCTTGGTTGCAATGCGGTTCCGAGTTAGTAAACTTAAAAAAACGTTTACACACTCACACCCCAGTATTAGGATTCCCTGTGTTGCGGATGGCATGGACATACACAATTATCACAACACAAACACCCATGACCCGAGAACAAACATTTATCTGTCACATAAATATCTGCCCCGGCCGGGAATCGAACCCAGGACGGGACTCCACGCTCGGCAGGCAGGGTCACTACCAACTGGGCTACAGGGTCGTCATAAAGACTATACATTCCCGAAGCGAAGCAGGAGCGTATTGCTAGTAAAACATTTTTTGCCTGGTTTTGATAAATCAACACTTAATAATATAATTTATACTAGACATAAATCTACACAATTGTGTACATATATACATGTTATATGTGCATATATACTGAAAAATCATAATTCGTTCGGGGTAAACTGAAGGTGATCCGTGAAGTGCTTAAAGCATACCATGGTAAATATAAATATATGAGTTGTTATTTCTTCCGTATATGTTCCCTACTATTTAATTTTTAGAAAACCTTACACAACATAAATATCGCTGATACTGCCATAAGAGATACAATTTATTTTGTTAAGAATTTCCACTACTCATTATTTACAATAAGCATTACGAGTATGTATTTATACAATACAGCTTAAGTCCTCCCTGTTTAGTTTTACAGGACTCTATGTAATAATCGGTCATATATTTGTTTCTCTCTATTAACAAAATAACAATTTTTTGGTACATAAATAGTTTTAGTTGCATAATATTACACAACGTTTCAGACTTACACGTGGGATAAATGGAGTGCAAAAAATACAATCTAAATTCAACAGTATAAAATTTCCTGTGAATATGCATGTTTCATTACCTCCCTCTTATAATACAAAGTCTGGACCGCTCATGCAGTTATGAAATTGATCGTTAAAAGTTGTTACCACACCAGCTGGGCCCGTGGGCCCTCGTTACATGCTTCTCGATTCCGCGAAGTGCTGTTATAGTTGAAATTGTGGTTTTACTCGTATTATGACTCTTATGGTAATTGTTCAGTTACATGTATGTTATGTGCAACATTGTTAATGATTAGTAACTAGCATTAATTCTTAAATATTTGGTTTTTATATATTTGCAATGCAATGGTTGGTCAGAATACAAAACTTTTCAGTTTCAATACCGAGTGGATGCAGGCAAATTTAAATTGTCGCATAATGCATAAGTGCAGCAGACAGTCTTCAAATAATACTAAGCTCCTGATTAAGGTCGGTTCTTATGTTTATTGTTATTATCGCTTACGATAAAGTTCTCCGAAATCGATATTTGAAAGATGTCAAAGTATCTAGTAATAACAGTTTACAGTGTTGATAGTCTGCAACTATGTGGGAATTTCGGTGTATCATACAAATATCGCGAGTACCTGTACGTATTACGTACCCTAGTAAAGCGCGGTTAGTAAAACTTCAAGTTTACGGAGCCGGACTGTAGCAAACTATCAATTTACTGTCATCATTAACACCATATATGTATAACTATCAAAGCTACCGTTTGTGTCTTCTCTTATTATAAATACATATATAGATGGCAGGATAGATAGATAGATAGATACTCGTTGTTAGCGCACCACAGCGCATTACACGAAAGATGAGACATAAGAAGATCTTAGAAGTCATACTGAACAAGTGCGGATTTTGAGACTTGTGTCAATAAAAACATGAAAATATCTCAGGTATTCCTGTGTCGGCAATGTCGTGACGCCCTCTAATAGCTTGACTAGAACCAGGACCAATAAGCGACGAGTGTTCACCCACCACAAGAACTGCACTCAGCATTGTGACGATGACAGGCATCGAAGTAACGGCGACAACAGTAGCCACTATTCATTTCTATTGTCCAGTGATTTGTTAAAGATGCTATCAAAAAAGTGCCAAGTGTTGAATTAATAGCAATTCATTTAGTTCTTTTTACAAATAATAAGCCAATGCTTGACAATGATTCCACCTGATGGTAACTGGTGATGAAGTCTAATATGGTGAATGCACTAACTTACAATAGGCTCTTCACTCTCCTCTTGAAGACTCCCACATCTTATGTAACCGGGAACACCGACGCATTTAGTTTAATAGTTCTACTTTTTCAGGGGTGAGTTAACACAGTGCACCTCACCGTGTCATGACAGTTTACGGGATGGAAGGGAGGAAAAGGAAGTTCAAGTAATTTGCAATTTCAGATTTTTTTTTGTTCTATATTAAATTTGATTATGGACTACCCCAGGGCTGATTATCATACTATAAGTACATAAATGTATAGCTGTAGTTCGCTAGGATACCTGTCTTTTCATTTCACTGAAAAGTATTATTGTTTATTCCATCCCGGAAAGTTTCTATTTATAGTTTTCAAACTATCACTTTGCAGTTATTCATATATCTGGTTTTCATAAAAAAATTATACCTTGTTCGAAAGGTCAGCTCCTCATATTTTACCTCAAAAGCTTGTAATATTCCAGCGCAAATAGCGCCAACAGTGCCGGCAGAGACAAAACGCTGTGGCTAACCGAGACTTAGATGAATATCTTGACCCCTTTACACTCTGGCGAAAACTGTCTGTGAGTTTCACATAAGCCGTTTGGATTTGCCGTCACAATATTTAGTCGGCAATCCTTCAGATAACGAGGATACACAGTACCAAATGATCTGTTTCCTATACCAAGTGGATGTAGTCCGTTGTATACTTTATGTATTATTTTCGGAATTGTTGATGCGTAACTATTGCATTTTATTGTATATAACCTTTTGTTCGTTTCACCTCAACGTTTTGCTATTTGGACGTATTGATCGTATTAATTCTTAAGTTGATATTATATTGATTTCTCGATCGATGTTTACGATGTTCAGTGGGTGTACAATAAATTGTAGTTGATGAAAAATATCACGTGGTTTGAAGAATATTTTTAACAAGTCTTTCTCGTACTGAAGCATCCATAACATTGGGCCCGACCACAAAATATAGTATTTATCAATTATTTTAATAACGATGATTCAAATTACTAATATAACAATTTTGAACTGTTTTATAAAAAATAATTTATGTTATCTACTTTATCTATTTGAAGTTGCTATTTTTTAAGTTAGATATTTACAATTTTAGGTCAAGTAAACGCGTTCCTCGAATGCAGAAATGGCGACTAGTTAAAAAAAGAAGACGAAAGACTTCGACGTATAAATATAATTTTCTTCTGTAGCTCGATAGCCGAGCTCAATTATTTAAGGAATTTCCCAGTAGTCGTAGTTTCGCCATAATTATGCTCCATGTACTTTATATAACAAAAAAATCGTGAATGCCGATTATATGTATTTACAATATATAATATCTTTAATTATATAAGTTGACAATTATAAACGATTATTAAAAATTCTGAAGGTCCACCTGATGATAACTGATAATAATTTATAACTGAAATATACTGTGTCTGATGGAGCCAAATTTGAAGTTTTATTTAAAGTAATTTTTAGTGCCGAGGAACGGAACATCTGTACCCTGTAAAAGTAACGACAATATTACTTGGTAATACGAGTAAGTGAGTGTGGTGATGATCAGATACACAACGTACGGTTTAATATATCTACTATGTATTGAACGTAGGTAATCTATTTTTCTTTTAACTATCAAATTTGGGTCTAAAATATAATACGTCATGAAAACCTTTGAAAGCTGCAACGGACTTAAAAGATAATTATATGTATAAAGATAATTATACTTGTTATCGCGTATCTCGCCTAAAAGGTATTTCACGGACTCGTGAATGGATCTAGGACTGGGTGTTGTGGTTTAAGTAAGAGGAGCGGGGAGCATTATAACAAAATATTTAAAAAACTTAAAATTCGGATTTAATTGTATGTCAGAACATGCTTTAGGTTTCCTTTTATACCCAGACGAGACTCGTGACCTGCAAATGAGCTTCTAAGAAATTGAGGCCAATGAGAAAATGTGGGGGGCGTTCTAGGAAATATTAATATTTACATTTTCTGCCGAACTTGTCACAAATTAGGAACTAAAACTATGAATAAAAACACTAAGAATAATCACTTCTGCATCTATCGCTATCATATTCAAACTCCATTAAATTTAACCAGTTTATTTGATTGGCGCAGAAACAAACGTAAGGGCAGGCAGACATGGAATTTCCGTTCTAAGAGAAGTTTGCAATATTTTTTTTGTGTTTACGAGTATACATTCTATGAATGTCCGACTCAGTTGTTTCTTACCAAACTGTATTTAAAAATTTTCAAAGCATTTTATGAATGCGGCAATAAAGTTCCCCTTCTTGTTGTCTTTGCTGCGCCGACGTGTTATTATTAGCTTCTGCTTTGTCCGGTATCTGCAATAACTTCTAAACGATAGTACCATCAGTGTCGTCATTATAGAGTAGATAATTCTTGGGAAACTTATAAAAGATAACATGGCAGCTGGAAAATCTTTTCATTCCGCTATCGTTTTTGTTTCGGTCCAAAGCTGGATGGGATTTCATCAACGTCAGACAAGACGTCCCGGACAGTGTACTGGCAGACAATGGCGGGAAAGCCGGCGACGGGACGCGTCTAATTTCTACAGAAACTGAATTTGAAAACTCGAGTACGCATGTTCTCTGTTTCGACCATTCAACAGTAAACACGTGTAACACACGCATCAGATATCTAACTCCTGGTAATGGTGTTGTAAGCTATGATTTGTAGCCTAATAAAGTTTATGGAATTTAATAGTCTAATTTCAACCATAACGTTCAATAATCATTTTTGCGTATTTGTTCTTCTAATAAAGGTTTCTTTTTATAGTATAAAATTTACTTATGAGTTGTCAGTTATTTATTCTGTTTAGCTTACATCATATAAAACTTCTTATAATGAAAACTGCACATTGAATCTATTTAATATTAAATCAAATGGAAATTCTTATAGTTCTGGGGCAAAATCTCATTAATAATAATGGATTAATTGGTAAACGAAATGGATGATCAATCATTACAGATTTATGGCTAAAGATATTTCGACGTAAATTACCTAGTTAACCTAAGGCGTCAGTGGCGTCAAAAGCAGGATATGACTTTGTAATTAATAATCTTCTGTAAGAGCCTCTGTATATCGACAAATTAATTAGCGCCATGATTATTCTCCATATTTATTTATTTATATTTTGCTGTCATATATTTTGATTGTAGGTCTTTCAAAGGGGAAGAACATGTGAATTTGGATAGCGGTAATAGGAGTTTAAAATTGTATTTAGGTGTTTCACCGTCGGGACGGCAGTCACACTTGGCCGTGTCTCGTATAACAAACACGTAACCATTCTTTTGTGTGGTGAATAGATGTTGTATGGAATAGTTCATAACTTTGAATGTCTGAGAATGGGCTTAAGATTATACAGGAAATGTGTATTATTATTGTGAAGTCGTGCGTTTCAATATTCAATTGTGTCAAAGTTCTCGCACCCCGTTAACTTTCTTATGAACATTAATGTGGTCTATTTTATACGCTTTATATTAACTTGACTTGTATGTATCTTTGAATGTATGAATGTAACTGAATCTTTGAATTACATTTTCATAAATTTCAAAATGTCCAAACCGTTTAAAATATTGCATACATATAGAGAACTGATGACAATACAGTAATTTCATACTTAAAGTATGATTTTCTCGGTAAACCATCACAAAAAAAAGTCATAAGTTATAGATTTTATAACGGCTGAAAAGTGACACATTGTAAACATTGTCGGGTATTCTGTAGTAATAACTTTTCTGTGAAGAACATAGTATTTACACACTATATTAGCTTGACTATAAACTTAAAGCCAGAACCTTTTTTAAACCTTTTATTTCAGAGGTTCTTGATATCAGTTGTTGTAAGCACGTCACGCTTTTTTATGTTAAAGCTAACTTTTCTGTTAGTTACTTTATCTTATTTGATATGTTCAAAAAATTATAGTATACAGAATTATAGGATATTCCCTCTCTCTTTTCCTTTCTCTTTCTCTTGATCACAAACTGTATATCTTAACACTACTCTCATTTTTTTAGTTCATTCACTACGAAAGCATGTTTTTAGATTTTTTGAACTATATTTTATTTTTTATTTATACTAATAACTGACAAGTGAGTAGACGGGCCACATCTTGGTAAGTGGTCACTGGCGCCCTATCTATGTTGTGTTTAAGCTTGTGATATTACCAGTAGCAAGAGTGTTACAAGGTTCACCTAATCGGCTTCGTTCAGCACGACCACAAACTCATAAATGAGTGCTAGTCTTGATGTGTGGTGGCTTAGACGTCCTATTCAAGGATGTCCTCAATTTTATAATTGATTCATAAAATAACGTCTTATAAGATTAAAACAAAAACGAAACCACTGATACCATTTATGCCTTTTATACACAACTTAACACATTACAAAAAAAAATTTTTTTTAATGTAAATACATGCATAACTTCGTAGTTCATGAACAGATTTTAATAATGTTTTAAGTGTATAGAAGATGGCTCGTAGTTGGTCCCTCTTAGATATAATGAAGATCTGATGATTCGTCCTGAAGATAAAGAGTGGAACTTCTCAAAATATAGCAATATTTCAGTCGTATTTAAAGATGTTTACTGTGTTAACATTAACGTTGCAAAACTAGTCCATCACTGACCATCTCAGGATCTGATGATGTGTCTTTGAGCTGTTTCCTTTTGGTACTAGTTACGTTTGGTACTAGTGGAGATTAGGCCTCGTGCATTATTGAGCAGGGTGTACTCATACCATGAATACGGAAGATCTGCTTGCACGCGAGAATGGGAGGGAGTCTCTCACATCCCAAAATAATTTTAAGATTATGTTATATAGACCGCAAATAACACTCGACATTTGTGAACTTTCACATTGAACATAAAAAGTACCTTTATAACGTGATATTGGAATGTTCTTAAACAGCTTATTTCTTATTTTATATCGGCTACTTTTCTACTCTGATTAATAAATGGCCACCTCGACTTAATGAGATCTTCTCGTCGTTACCTGTTCAATCAGTAGAAGCCGCTGGGGCCGGAAGCCAATCAACTATGATTGGAAGCTGCGTTATTAGTTTAATAGAGGATTGCTCGTGCATTTATCTCTAGTATTATAAAACGGAAGTTTATCAAAAAATTAAATATGTTCCAGAAAACGTGTCTTATCGGATTTGTATGTTTAATTTTAATATTATGTTATTTTTTGGTTTCCTATTATTATTTTAATCTCCCTAACTCATGATGTTGCTGAGAATTACATTTGTACGTGTTATAATTACATCATACTTATTATATAACTTAAATAAGCAGTCATATCGCAGGCCACACCATCGCCCAATGAAATAAAATTTGATTGAGATTAATTTAACATTTCGTAGACCGTCCTCTACAGAACAAAATTGTTGATTTACCTTCGGTTGAACTCAGTATGTAGTGTTTAGCAAAGAAAACGTTGTGCATACATATTGAACATTTTACTGAGGCCTGCACTTTGATCATTATTGACTTTTAGTTTGTTTTTGATCACTTGATTTTGAATTTAATAGCCGATAAATGATCAAAGGAGCCATCTAATGGAAAGTGGTCATGGTCGCCCATGGACGGCAGACTTCAAAAAATAAGCAAGAAAATACTGGCTCTCAAGCCCCCGGCCGGAACACGACGAGTCGTTTGACGTTTGACTCAAGCAGGAGGGTGGTAGCTAGCCAGGCAGGCTTCACGGAAAGATAATTATAACAAAAATAATATTAATGACATAATAATACTGATAATATAATCGTTACGCAAAGCTCTACCACCAAGCAGGTCGCCTCTTACGACACCCTGTTTTGCCAGCATGGGATTGGAGGGAGTAATCTAGGCCGCCCCAATACGGCCTCCCCAAAATAGTGTAGAAATAATAGGATTACAATAATCTGAATATATTTTATGTGACAAATAAATAAATTAGAACTTTAACCTCGGTGTTCATCTTATACATTTTCAACGTTAATGCCTTCTACGAAGTTAAAAATTTACGCGAGCGCGTAAAAACTACCGGTACCTTTTAACAAAATGGCTTCGAATAAATCTGTACGGTACAAGGGAATTAAATTAAGGTGCGAGAAAAACTCAGATCGGCGAGGAAGCGCCGTAAAAACGTTACCATAATTTTCCGGCTGGCTGTACAAAGGGTTCGGCGGCGAGAAGTAAGCCAATATAAACATGGCGAACCCTTTCTTATGTTTTAGTATTTATATAGAGCTGTCTAGAACTTATATATTATTAGTTTGACATTTACCGACGTACAATTGTGGTTAACAATGCCAACGAATAAACCAATGTAGAAGATTCGGCAGTTCTGTTTTGTACAGGCATCCAGGATTGTTTTCCATTGGGATTTAAAATATTGGTATATTTTTTGTTAGTCCAATTTTTTATATGAATTTAAAACAAATATGTAATATTAAGGTCTTTACCTATGAAATTGCCGTTCTGCTGTACTGGCCATTTCAAATCAAAATATTTTTTTTGGCTGATAATTTTAATTTCAAATTAATTTTATTTTTAAAACATGGAATTCTTTTTTCTAAAATCGTCATTTGTTACTAGTTAGTGTTTTGTTTTCAACGCATTCGAACATTTTTCGTCATCGTGGATACGTTAAAAATTCGAGTAATTATGGAGTATGAGTACCGTCGTGGCAGCAAAGCGGCACAAGGGGCACGCAACATCAACGACGTTTTCGGAGCGAACACTACAAACGAACGCACCACCCGTTATTGGTTTGCCCGCTTCCGTTCTGGAAATTTTAACCTGAAAAATGAACCCCGTGGTCGTCCGAAAACTTTGGTCGACAATGACGAATTAAAGGCGATTGTGGAAGCTGATGAAACTCAATCTACGGCTGAATTAGCAGCAGCTTTCGACATTAGCATCAAAACAATATTGGTCCATTTGCGTCAAATTGGCAAGGTAAAAAAGCTTGACAAGTGGGTACCCCACGAACTTAATGATCGCCAGCGCGAAGTACGCGTCGAGACGTGCCTTGCACTGTTCAACAGGCATACAAATGAAGGAATTCTGAACCGCATTGTTACTTGTGACGAGAAATGGATCCTGTTCGACAATCGTAAGCGCTCAGCAAGTTGGTTGGACCCTGGTTCAGCACCCAAACAATGGCCTAAACGAAAACTTACCCCTAGAAAAGTGATAGTCACTGTTTGGTGGTCTAACACGGATGTAATTCATCACAGCTTCTTACCAAACGGGACGAGCATTACTGCAGATGTGTATTGTGAAGAACTGAACACAATGATGGCGAAGCTCGCAAGTCTTCAACTAGCTTTGGTCAATCGTTCGGCTCCACTGCTCCTGCACGACAACGCGCGAACTCATACTGCACAGCAGACGGTATCTAAGCTACAAGAGCTGGGGTTGGAAGTTCTCCGTCATCCGCCGTACTCACCAGACCTTGCGCCTACAGATTTTTACTTTTTCCAGAATTTGGATAACTTCTTGGCGGGAAAAAAATTCAATACCCGAGAGGCAGTACAAAATGCCTTTGAAGAATTTGTTGTCTCCCGTCCAGCAGATTTTTTCAAAAAGGGCATCAATAAGCTACCAATGCGTTGGCAAAGATGCATAGATTGCATGGGTGATTACTTTGATTAATGTAAATAAAAAATATAGAAAAAAAATACGCTTCATTTATTTCATGAAAAACGGCAATTTCATAGGTAAACACCTATTATATTTGTATCGCTCATAAATAACTATAATATAAGATAAATAATAAAAATATATTTATTTCCCTAACGCCCAAAAACGCTTTAAATTATAAATTAGTTTATTTACGGTACACGTCTGATAGATTGTAGAGTGTAAATAGAGTTCACTAAATAGAGTAGTAAATATGAATTAATTTTTATTAAAACTGATAACAAAATTTGCAATGTAATGGCAGTCATTATTTGACGACCCCGTAGCCCAGTTAGTAGTAATCCTGCCTACCGAGCGTGGGGTCCCGGGTCCGATTCCCGGCCGGGGCAGATATATATGTGACAGATAAATGTTTGTTCTTGGGTCATGGGTGTTTGTGATGTGATAATTGTGTATATCCATGCCACCCGCAACACAGGGAATCCTAGTGCGGCAGTGTGAGTGTGTAAACGTTTATTTATTTATTTATACATTAATGTTCATTAAAATTCTCCCTATATTTTGGACATGCACGTATAAATTTTACATAGTCTTGAACGTTATGATGCCAGATTAGAACTTATTTCATCTACGCATACACAGTTTTTCATTTTAATTTGTAATTTATCTATAATGAGTTCCATATTAATTTTCAATAACTATAATAAAATAAACGAATAGTTTGGAGTGTACGCTAAAAGAACCTTCTATATTTGCCAGTTTGTATCAGCTCTGTATAAATACATAGTGGTGTGGGGATAAGAGAACTGTATTCCAAGCTAATCGAATAACGTTGACAAAGTATTCCCTTGTAATACACAGTGGTAGTCCAAAGTAAGCAGAAGCAACTGTTGCGTTGCTTACGTGAGTGTCACTAAATGTTATGATGTAGAAGTTTCTTCCGAGCTATAAAAATATACAACATTTTGTAATTACTCTCTAGCACTGTGTACCCGTCGGTCGGTTTTTGATAAGATACGTAATGTTCCAAAGATGTAGATTGAAATAGATTTTGAATTCGATGAAATTTAATACCTAACAAAGTTGGAATACACTTCTATGTTGCCGAGTGGCTAGATTCTACAGGTCTAGTAGTGCAGTTGCCACGTCATCGCTTACGTTGTCGGTAGGTGTAGTTAGGTTGGAGTTTGTAGGGCTCTTCACTCGAGGGCCCATTCTGTGCGAGTTAATCACAGTTCAAGACTCGGTCAATTCTATCGCTGTTATATAGGTTGGCACTATTGGAGATCTAGTGATTTTATCTAGATTCTATGATCAGTGTTCCTTTATAATGCATATAACGAGATTTACTTGCAAAATGTTAACAGTAAACTATTTTAGCTTAGAGATTTCTGTAAGGTTGCACTACTGAGTTTTAGTCATAGAAAAAATCATTTTTTTTCAAGCGGGGAACTTTCAAAAGTTACTCGTTGACGTAGGAGTGACGCCAGGTTATATGGAATATTTA
>PDGT01000009.1:2829137-2889574 GCA_003671415.1 Megathymus violae | reverse complement strand
GGTGGCCTTCCTTGGCGCTACGTAGAGCACTCCGAGATCTCCATCAGAACACAAGCGGAGTCCTGTGAGCGCGGTGTCCTTGTCGAGCTCTGCACTAGAGGAGCAAAATATCGCGTCCAGCACCACCATCCCATCTTAACGACGGTACGCGGCCAGACATACCGTCGTTCTTCCCGGGGTTGCTAGCCGGACGGTTCGAGCTCCCACTCTTACCGCCCGCAACCGCGGAAGTCCCCTCTAAGTCGCCTCTTACGACTTACTGATCCCGAGCTACAGGGACAATAGAAAAAGGCCTATGCTTCAGATTATTTAAATATATTATTTCTTTTTGTCAGCTCAAATATACGTTCATCGGCGTAAGTTAGTGAGCATTGACGCTTTCGGTGTAGAATGTGCTAAACATTTTCACGAGAAAAGCTCTTCAAGCACCTCGAACGTTTTTCGTGACATGCTCTTAATACAACACATTGAGTCGTGAAGGGTTATAATGTCAGTTTTTGTTGTATTTAATCGCTCTGCCAATAGTCAGGAAGAGTGGTCGATTAGTATTGTAAGGGAATTTGTTTGGTTTAGTTACTTATCATTCCCTAAGTTCACTTATCCAATGCCGTGATACAAGAATAACCTGGAAAAACTTAATCAACGTCGCAAAAAGCAAATCGTATTTGAATTTCTATCATTCATTCCATTTAATCCACTGCTATAAACCGATTACTTTCAACGCAAAAAAGCTTTCCAATTTTTCTATAAAACAAATACTTGTATATATACACGTTTCACAGCATGCAAAATTAAAACTGAAACCGACTATGCATTTTAATGTATTTAGTTTTGATTTGCATGGTTCTATTTTTTTCATCCTTGTGCCAAGTTTCTTAAAGTTATTCTCATTATAACTGTACTTCTTTCTTTATAGTGAAGATATATAATAAGTGGTTTTTAATGTAAATAGCCGACAAACAAGCCTCCTGTTGGCAAGCGATCACCGTTAGCCATGGACATGGACATGGCAAGATAAGAGAAGAAGATAAGGAAGAAAGTACTGGCTCTCAAGCCCCCAGCCGGAACATGACGAGTCGTTTGGTGGCTGACTCAAGTAAGAGGGTGGTAGCTAGGCAGGCAGGCATCACGGAAAGATATAATACCAAAAATCCTTACACGAAGCCCTATCACCAATCAGGCTAGCTTCTGTCGACTCTTGTCCCTGTTCTGCCAGCATGGGATTGTAGGCCGCCTCAATACGGCACAAATGTATACTATGAATAAAGTTATTTAGCTACAAATACAGTTATTTAGCTACATGTAATATATAACGAAATATATGTTGCCATGTTATTTTTATTCGGTACGCAATAAAACTAATGTTACGTATCAGTTTCGTGTGCACATCTGTTACATGGCTTCCCATGCTACATACTTTCGTTTTGCCTGCAAAAGTAATATTACTACGATACCACTCGAGCCATGATTTTTACTGCAAAGCGATATATTATTACAGCGCAACAGTTTTATTTATGGCTCGTGGCAATTTTCGTTTTTTTTTTATCATTTTCTTTCTGTTCTGCCTATCGTCTTGTTGACATAATTTGGAATACGAAGCTGAGATATTTTATTAAAGACTATCCACTGTGATAATATGATGCTTTGTATGTATGTAATGGAAACTTCTATAATAATAGGTACCTTTTAAATTATTTAAATAAATGTTATCTCAAATATTGCCACTAAATAAATCTATAATTTAATTTACTTGAAGAATTTCGTAGAACGGTGAATAATGTCGGAAATTAAAAGTAGGTACGTTCAAGAGATTCTTATGTAAATACTAGCAAACTGCCCTCGCTTCGCATCGGAAAAACTACGCCTTACGTTAAGAAATAATACCTACATTATTTTAAATTATTTTATAACTATTTCATTAAGGAACGGAATGAGATGAAATTAACTTAAAATTATTAGTGTAAGAAAGTATAATATAATATATAAGTAAGTGTAATATAATGTAAATTCATACATACTTGATTAACGGACAAAATATAAACTTTAAAGAGATAAAGAAAATAATAACCGCGCGAACTACTTCCGGTGTTATAATCAATCCTTTATTTCCGTTTTCCAGTTGAGATAATTTATATAGACAGTAGTACGCGCGCTTAGGGCTGATTTGTGATCTTGGTTTTGGAGAGGAAAGACGTTGAAATGAAGTGAAGTGTAAAGTGTGAAAAGTAATAAAATCCATTTTAAAATCATAACAGTGTTTTGTTCCGTTCGGGTGTTATATTAGTGAAAACCAGAACAAAATCGGTTAATCGTTTCTGAGATGAGTGCGAACAAACGCACAGACAAACAGACTAAAATTCTGACAACCATTGTTTTGGGTTCTATTGCGTTAATAAAGGCCCCTAATAATAGTTTTTCTCATATATCGTTCATGTACAGAAAGCGATCTGGTAACATTTTGCAATGAATTCTTCATACAATTTTTTTCAAATCTCTACTAATTACATAGGTGCCGCCACTGAATCTGTATATCGAACATTTTTACAAATTTTAATGTAGGGAGACTTTGGTGTCGAAAAAATGGCTCAAACATATTTTTTGTGGAATTGTTATATGTCTGTCTGTACACGTATAATACAAATACCACTGAACATATTTAAATGATTCGTAGTATAGTTAGAGTTTATGTTAAGGGTTACAATCTAAGATACTTTTCAATCTAAAAATTAATCTGTTATCGCTGAATTTTTCAAAGCGAAGCGAGGGCGGGTTACCGGTTTTAAATGTAAGACGAGTGTGTAAAACTTGATGTTCCTGTCATGTTTTTTAATGAAAAATGTTCTATGACGCAAATACGTATAATGCTAGTTCGAGTACACTTGCGGAAGTCATAATACTTTAGAGGTGGAGGTGAGACTTGGTACTTACAGTCGCAATTTCAAAGTTTTGTCAAAAGGATGCATCTAAGCAGAAATCTGAGACAACTCAATTGTAGAAGTTTCGACTCTCCAAGCGCTAACAGAAGGTACAGTTCTGTACGAAGTTAATTTTATGATATCCCCTGATATAATATGTGAGAAGAACATTTTCATTCAACTTGTCGTATTACGATAGTTGTGTCACTGGAAGTTTTTACAGTTCAAATACTTTATTGCTTTGAGCAAACCAATTATTAATGGTAATTTTATTTTTTAGATGTGGCTAGCGGCAAGCGTTGCCAAAGCTGCGATAGACATATTGTTTAATAGGAACAGATCTGTGAATATTTTTTTTCCTTGGTTTTTATGTCCGATGATTGAGGTTAAATTTTATGAAATTCGAACATTAAATCTACTGGTTACAGCATATAGTTAACAATAGTCGATAGTTTGAGTTTAAAGCAGGATTTGAGCAGGATCTACACAACGTCTGTTCTTACACCTGGCTGAACGTCAAGTGTCTCGCTCGTGTGTGGGCGAGTTCGAATCATGTATGCAGTGATCTCTGAGGCCTTTCTACAGTTGAAATAAAACAATTATTTATTCCATTGCGCCTCGGTTAAATTTTATTTTTAATCAACGTATTATTGATTGTAGCTTCCTTATCCTCTAATTTTACAAAGTAGATGATTATTTTCAATATAAAACTTCTGAGGCGTTTTTTAACATATATCCATAAGTAGTAGTAAATAGTAAGTGCTTTCTTTAATTGTGAGTAGCTTAATTGTGAATGGCTTGAGGGTTTCTTAGCGCTTCTTCTTCCGGGACTACTCACGATTGTGATTTGTTGAAGCGATGGCGTTGTATGACTTTAGGAAGGTGTTTAATTTTTGGAAGATATGTCCTTAAAAAAAATGTTATTTTGGTAAAGTAAAAGAGCTTTTTGTTTAATTTACTCGCCATTGCAATAATCTTAAAGTAAAAGGGTAGTACTGGACGGAGTTAATACCTTGTGGCATTGTTTGCCAACCCTTGTGTTATTGAAAATGTGCGGTAGGCGTTGGAAAAGAAAAAAATATGTAAATAGATAAGTATATAATTAAGTATGATTTTTATAGCGACGTTCAGGACTGACAGTAGACATTCATATTCTGCCATGTACAATTGACTTCCCTTCACTTGTCGCTTACAGATTTAGTTTAAACCGTTTTTAATTATGCCAAATAAGTATAACTTTTGAAGCTATTATGTTTTGTTTATTTTTCTCACCGGAATTTTCATAAAAAATAATTTGCTGCATTTGTTGAGAATTTTCATTAGACCTCGGCAAAGAATTGATAGTATATTACCCTTTTTTTTAGCATTTAATTAGCCAGTTCGCGAGTTAGTTTGTTTTGGTTAATTAAAAGCTTTACGCCAGCCGAATAGGCAATTAAGAGATAATAAAAATTGCCTTTCCGTTTAATAAAACTGTCATTATGTTTGAAATTTGGAGTTTGGCAGATAAATTCACGGGTTCACGACGCAACAGATTATGATACAATTTGCAATCGACTAGCGGGTTCGGTAAAGGTCTCTGTGATATATCGAATTATTAATATAACATTTGTTTACTTGATTTCAGCGCCATTAATTAATAAATACTATAAAAGCAATGAAGCACCGTAATTCGTAACCAGATAACATATTATCTCCTGATTGCGTATCTCTTGACGACGCCGCGTTGACCTTCAATATGGTATCTCACTTAATTAGATATTTGGTGATTAAAATAACTTGTAAGTGAACCAGCAGTTGCCTCTTCAGTTCAATTGTCACACTTGCTTTCATTGTGGTTTGTGATCTCCACATAAAAGCTTTTTTTAATAAACCGTTTTAATAAGAAAAATTACAAAATCGTACTGAGATGTTTAAAGTCGGTGCCATGACGGAGACATTAACAATAGAGTAATGACTGGACATAAAAAAAAAGAAATACGTATTTTACGTACACAACCTGGGAACCCCATCCGTTTTTGAAGTCTGTTAAAATACAGGTCAGTCGTCGTTCATTGACTAAAATGACAGTTGACAAATAACTAAATTAATCTCCGTCATTGAAAGTATTCCGCCACGGCTTTCTAGGTTATGCGTGGCAAATATTAAATTGTCGTTTTGCTCTATCAAACACAGCTATCTTATATTAAATGAACGGTAGAAACGTGTTTTGTGATTGTTGCTTTTATTGTTGAGCATAGTGCAAGGAGCTGGTGCGGATTCTATACAATTTCACACAAATTCATTAAGATCAATGAACAAACAAAACTTGCCATAAAGAAGATCCGATTACAACAATTTAAAATTAAAAAATAAACCATAACGACAGATTAAAGTGTGCGGTTGCATCGTATTCGAAAGATCACACTTTAATCTGTGAATTTTAAAGCTACTAATAAATATAATCAACACTGATCGAATTGTTACTTTTTATACACTTTTATTTAGCTCACACTTGTTTCATCTCTGTCTGTCGTCGGCGGGAAGGTTGGAACTTTGTGATTAAAATTTGAGGCACTTCCCAACTAGATAAAAATGTAATATATATGTATTGTGTGTTCAGTTTCGATGACAATACACGATAATACAATAATTTTCAAATATTGATTCATAAATTTTATTTAATTAATTAATTTTATGATAAGCTTTCATTGTGACATTTGTCGGCACGACTGGAACTACGATAATCGTTCGTTAAACTAGTACATTAGATATAGTTTAGTACCAAAATCGTTGCATAGATGGCATAAAAACAATAAAGAAACAATAAAATAAGAAAAAAAAAATATCTTATTTAACATATTCAGCACGGTATAAATGCATACACATATTTTTATTAATTGTAATTATTTAGTTCGGTTTGCTATTAAAGCGTGTTTTTTAGTTTTTTGAACTATAATTTTCACTTGTGGTTGACATGATTTTCAAAATTTGAAGTGTGTTATAGTCCTGTGTCATTTTAATGGATGTAAATGCTGTCACGAATGCCGTTATGAAGTTCAATATGAAGTAGGTATAGGAGAACATCAAAGGTAATTAGTTCGGCTATATTTTCAAATATTTTGTCTTTGTTCCAGGTACCTTCTGAATGTTGTAAACCTTCCAACGGATGTCCTGGATTCCGGTCGTATGAGATAACACGAACTTTCCATTTTTCGGGATGAAATATCTAGTTTCATATTTAGTATCAAGTGAGGCATTTTACGAAAAATTATTATTTGATAATTATACCCACTAAGATTCTATTATAAGTTTCTATTGTAATGTAAATTAGTAAGCATGACGGCCCAGTGGTTACAACTATCATAATGTCATCAATCAGCGTTGGACTCATTGGATAGGCGTGCAAACAGGCTCATTGGTGACTCAAATCTGGTTCAAACTAATCTACAAAACCTTGAGCACAGGCGCAGGGTTGCCAACCTTTCAGTCTTTTATAGGGTGAATTTTCTTTGGGGAGCATTAGCGCAGAAATTGTACGTAACATTTCCCCCATCGCCGTTCGTCCATTGGACAACCCTAATACGGCGAGTATGCAACGGTTCGTCGCGCTCCCTTTCAAATCTTACATGCATTTGAAAATTTTCCACGTTATTTATATGGCTGTATAATGTTCCCAAAGGCTGGTGAACTCTGCCGATCTGTACTTGGCTGCCGTTGTGGTTAATGACCTTCCCATTATGATAGAAGACCTGAGCTTAGCAGTAGTTCAATATTGGGTTGTTATAATGCTGAATGCGTAAAAACAAAAGGTCCGTGAAAAATAGCACTTACCCACCAGAGAATATTGTAGAGATATATGGTCATACTGAAACAGTATTATTTCCATCGTGAAAACATTGTTTTCTCCTATATATTTTAAAAAGTAAGGATGTATCATCAGCAAACAATCGAGTTTCATACGAGTCCCCAGTGAATTAAGGAAGATCGCTGATATATGTTAAAAATAGTAGTGGTCCTAATATCGATTATTGGGGCAATCCCATGTTAATATTTGCCCCTGGGGATTGTATTCCTTTAATAACTACTTTTTGCATACGCTTAGAACGATAAGATTTCATAAGGCTAACTGATTGTGTGGATACACCGTAATGCTTAAATTTATTCATCAATATATTATCTATACTAATAATAAAATTCTAACTGATCGCTTTCTGTACATGAACGATACATGAGAAAAAACATTACGGGCCTTTATTAACGCAATAGAACCCAAAACAATAGTTGTTAGAATTTTTGTCTGTTCGTCTGTGCGTTTGTTCCCGCTAATCTCTGAAACGGCTTAACCGATTTCGTTCTGGTTTTCACTAATGTATTGCAGTAAGCGTCACTTAATACTTAAAGTTTGTTTCGTTGCAATCCGTCCATAGATAAAAAAGTTATAAATTAATTTAAAATAATTGTAAGGCGTAGTTTTCCTGAAGCTAAGCGAGGGCAGCTTGCTAGGGGTCAATTAAAATTATTACTTTAGCAATACCGACTGCTATAGTTCTCAGTTTGGAATGGGAGCCGGGGCGACAAGCTCACATTCACTTTTACATTGTTTATGTCGAAAGACATGAATACTCCACCATTTTCAAAATATACACATCTAACATGGGCATATGGATGAATTGTTTATAATAATTATATAGTTTAACGTACATTTAATCCTAGTGACAGTACTTAGCACAAATCCTATTAGAAACACCTACGCATACTAAAGTGAGGTCCATCGGCTTACCGCCGCGGCCTGAATTAGGTTAAGTAAGACTGAAGCTTTTTACGGATTGATAGTAAGCAGTGATGCCGGACAACAGTTTGAATGAGCTCGTGTTGTCTACATGACTTGCCTTAATATGAATTGAAATGGTGATTTCCCGTCTGGTGTCCATATCGAATGGTAGATGAAATTAAAAGAGAAGGCGGTCGGAAGTTGTATCGGTGACCGGCAAAAGCAACAAATGTTGGAGCGCTTTAGAGGAGGCGTTTAGCGTTGTTTAGGATAACTTTATGGTACCGTTATCGTCCTTGAATTAAAATCGTTAAGCCTCGTCAGAGAACTTGGAGCGACATAAGTTCTGACAGCTGGGTTGGCCAAGTGGCTACTTCAGTTGTAGTCACTTGCACGAATGTCGTAGTAAATTAGGTTTAATTTTGCCAAACGATCCGTGTCCCGAAAGGGCTAAACAATTTAAACAAAGAAGTGGAATAATTCTCGATATAACTTTTTACAACAATTATTTGGTCTAGTTCACGTCTGACCATTCTACCCACGACAGTCGTTTCGCGTAATAATCCTCATTGGAAACTAAGGTACAGTAAGCTGTAGTTGATGGGCTGAATTTCACATTTCACATCTCCACATGAAAGTCTCTTTTTATGTAAAGTTTAGCCTCATTCCTAGTATTAATGTTGTGAACATGGCTCTTTGTAAGAAAAATATCGGAGTATTTTTAACGTACTTAATATTATATAAATTGTGACACAGTGAAAGATATGATAATATTATTATGATATTATTATTCACCATATTGATTTCATTACAGATATTCTATCTATACTACTTGATCTCCTTCATTTTGAACCTTTTTTAACGTCTGTATAAATATTTAAGCTTAAGAACAGGAGCTTGCATTAATCGAGAAACGATTGATTAGTCGAAAATAAGCGCTGTTGTACAAAAACTTTATAAATATTTGTGTAAGTTACAAAGTCGCCGGTAGGTCTTTTATTTTGTTATTCTTAAATATACTTAAAATGACTGAGGTTAAAAATGTTTCACTGTATGTATGTAAGGGTCTATTGAAAATAATCTTGAGAAATATACAAGGCGGTTTAGGCTTACGCTGAAAAAACTTCGATTCATTTCCATTCAAAAACCCATTACTATAGGTTAATGTTTACACTCAATGTTATTGTTTCAAACGAATGTTTAGTTTTTGGTAGATTGACATTCAGTCAAGCTCATTCGCAGTCTAATAAAAAAATACAATACTGTGCTGTTATTCACGAACCTAGCCGATTAAATTCATTTCATCAAAACGAAATTTATTTGTCAACAAATCAATGAATGAACTATCATCATTCTTGTGTTACTTTTATGTTAAAAGAAGTGGCAGGATAACATATTTTGACACCTTTCGTACTGTTTTGGCAATGCTGAAAGGGCTGTGATACTCAACTGTTATAAATAAAAGCTGTTTTAAAGGAATTAAAAGTCAATTCATAATTAATATATGTAGCTTAGCTTTGTTCTTAATCAAACATCAAATTATGTCGTATTACGGTGTAAAATTTACAGTTGTAATCTGCCCCTTGTTATATTTAATCACCAAATCACACAATAATTACATAGTCGTTGATATCGAATTAAAACAAATTTATTAATAAACATTCGAATTATTTGGAAAAATTCACATTTCATCCATATCCCGGCCCTCATCCCAATCACTCCGGGTCGGCTCAGTGTGTCCATTTCTTCCATACATCTCTATTTTTCGTCATTTCAATGAACACATCGTTAACCTTCATATCGTCTTCTAGTCACAGTCCATCTACCTATTCTTCGGTCTTCTTCCCTTATTTCCATCCATTTCCATTCTCTGCACTCTTCCGGTCATATGACATTCCTAAAAAAATCACATTTATTTGTGAAACATTTTAAAGCAATTTGGTATATTTTTACACGATGATATTGATATTAAAATTATAAAATATTCGAAGCCGAAACTCGAAATTATATATTCTTTGAAATGGGCCACCCACATTTGAAAGGACGCGCGCTCCAGAAATCTGAATGAGAGTTCTGTTCATAGGCTCGAAATGAAATGCTCTACTGAATTGGATCTTTACTACGACTACGTAGAAGGCACTGTTACTCGAATTTATACTGTGCTCCTGCATAATCAAAATGGCTGAAAACGGCTGAAAATTTCGCATTGGATTCTGTAATCCAATTGGAATTTAAAAAGAAAACAGTAGATACATTTTTTCACCTTAATAGAAAAACCACGGTACAAATGACAGGCTATTTGCGATCACTATCTGGTAACCGTTTGGGATTTAGGTATATACATTTTCGAAGAGTTGGTGTTGATGTCGTTTATAATATCCGGCTTTTTTCGGCTGTGTGTTGGCCGTCTGTGTGGCTGTCTACCTGTGCGCTTGTATGCGGCACTAGAACAGATGTAGATAATACTTATATATATTATACTATAACTAGTATATGTTTTGTTTAGGACAACTTTAATATTGGGAAATAGGGCTTTTCACAGGGAATCGGACAGAAAATTTAGTATTTTTCTCTTAAGAGAGTAATAACACAAATTTTGGTAACTTTTTTGCTGCTATAGCAATGAATGATATATTTATAGAATAATTATATCCAGATTAATGTATCTAATTCATAGAACTACCATAAACCTTTCCCTAAAGCAATAGAATGAAGCAATTAATAAGCAATCTATAAAACGATTTAGAGCATAGAAACAATATCGCTACGAATACGCGTGAAGGTCAGACGAAGGGTTTGTGAACGCGTTACTACATATAATAAGTATAAAACATATGTTTACTTCTGAAAATGAAATGTTTAGTTTATTGTAAATTGAGTTTTTCTTTAAACCAAGTAGCATATTACTATTGCAATTAATTTAAACTTATCTATGAAAAATAAAAATTGTTGTTAGTGTACTTCAATAAAACACACATACATAAAACATAAAAATTGTTGTTAGTGTACTTCAATAAAAATACAGTAGACACATGTTATATTATGTATTAAGTGAAAACGTACGTTGAATGTCAGTACCGACGGAATAGGCCGTGCATAATTGAAAGGGCACGCTCCAGCGCCATACAATAAATATCTAATAGAAGCAAAATGAGGATCTTCTTTGAAAAATTGGACTTTTATGGCGGGATAAAAATTATTTGTGCTATCGTCATCCGACTCGGACTAGATACATACACTGAGGGGTCAACGTCATGGTCTACCACACTGGCCAGATGGATAGTTCACAGAATTCTTACATTTTTACGTAAGCAATAATTATGTTTTTTCAAATACAAAAAAAATTAAGCTTGAATTCGAACCGGGGATTTTGTATTGCTTGGCTTCAGGTTACGATGCTCTTTCTGTAAAAGTTACAAATGAAATCCATACGAAATCTAAATACGTTTTAATGTAACGACAAATGTATATAGTTACATTATATTCGCGGAATGTGAGTTGAGTAGTGTTTGACACAACAAATAAAGGTTTTAGAACAGTTCGGACCTTTTCGAACGATCTTTTTTGATATTCGAAATTAGTTATCTTTTCTTAGCACGTCGGTGGCCGTCGTTATGTAGTAAAGCATGCGGCCGTTTGAACTGGTTGAGAGGATAAGTCTATGACCCAGTTCAGTTATTGTGCGCCGATTATAATATATACAAAGAAATAATGAATCGGCTTTTAATAAGTTAGACGACCCCATAGCCCAGTTAGTAGGGAGCCGAGCGAGGCGTACCGGGTTCGATTCCCGACCGGGGCAGACATTTATGTCGTAAATAAATGTTTGTTCTCGGATCATAGGTGTTTGTAATGTGATATTTGTTTACGTCCATGCCACCCGCAACACAGCGAATCCTAGTGCGGGTGTGTGTGTGTGTGTAAACGTTTATTTATTTATTTATTCATAATAAATTATTACATTAACCGTACAAAAGCTAATGACCGCTTATAATCAGGTGCAATATCATGTCGGAAACTTTCCTTCGAGCGATATAAGAACTTACCTATGTACCTCACATGAATTGGTCACACCGCTCCACCAATCCGAGCCAGAGCAGCGTACTGCTGTACGCCCCGGACATTATTTTAACGGTGAAAATTGCCTCATCTGCAGTAGCCCCTAATGAGACCGAAGCCGAAATACCAAAGCGTGAGAACATTTATCGGTCACGTAAAGGGTACAATGTCGGTTACTATCTCGGCTTTAAATCGAACGCGGGACCTTCGTTCGACAGGCAAGAAGACAGTGCTACCCGGAGCGTAGAGGTTACTTTATTAAAGGCTAGATTTCCATGTTTTCTGTCTTCTGTGTCGTGCCTACGCCAGATCTGCGCCGCGGCAGCCACACGTGCGACACCTAGACGCAGGATTAGGATACGTTGATTAATGATAGCGACTTTGCCCTTCGCCGGACTTCAGATCCGCATGACGAATTCTTGAGATTTTTTTCACATCGGTAAATGGACACATGAGAAACGATTCGGCACACATTTTGAGTTTGCTCTTATTTGAACAGTGAGTTATGGTTTTCGTAATCTTGAATTGGTTTTATATACTTTATGACAATGATATATTAGGTTTTGTTTTCGTGTTACTTAAGGAATTCAGGTGTAAGAAGCTAACTAGGTAGCTAAGAACTGGTAATAGTAAGCTACTAAATATATTATTTTATTACGCGTTATGACCACTATTTTAGCGAATTTTCATTCATTTGATTTATCATCAAACACTTGACACGATATTTCCGCACAGCACAGTTATCGAAATTAATAATATGACCGTATTATAAGCCTTGTGTAGTTTTTAAAATGAATAAATACAATTATTTACTAGGTTCAATTGATACAATTCACTACTTTACTTTAGTAGAGTACGAGTTATCTATTAGTCTTACTTTCCTAATTGGCTTACCATTCCATATACCCAACCAACTTCTCCTCCTGGCCCATTTATTTGTGATCAATGATTATAGTATTGCACGTGTAACAATAACTTGTTTACTAACTTTGTATGCAACTAGTAGTTGTGTTATGAACACAAGCGCCATTTAAAGTAGTATACAAGTAAACTGCCAACAGCGACATCTACTGATCTAGCTCAGTAGTTATATTCGGTATTACTATCAGCGCCATCTAGGCCATATTTATACGAAACGATATTACAGTATACCCAAACAGCTATATAAAACAACACATGGAGCAATCAGTTCTTTGAATTCTTAATAGATGTCACTAGGTTCTAACCTGACGTATATTTATTTTATTTTGTATTTCAATAATTTAACCTCGGATATTATCTTAGTTATATCGATATTTTATTGTCAAAATTTATATATATTATTCGTACAAGTACTTACTAAATTATTCAAATTATATTCCTTAAAAAATAATTGAATATTTTAAATACCAATTACTATAACAAATTGTTATTGTAGTATTTCATTATAAATATAAAGAAAAGTTAAAAATTTACTCCCCCGTGACAGTGATATTACACTGCCGTGACCAGGATTCGAACCTGGGTTACTACGGCCACAACGTAGGGTCCTAACCACTAGACGATCACGGCTATCGGAGCGTTACAGTACTGTACAAAAATTCAGTACATGTAACTACCAACTTAATCATAATGATAATGATATAAATTAATTCTAAATAGTTTATACGACAACGTGAAACTGAATCGCAATTTTGGGTAATACTCGATCATTAAGATATTTAAATACATAATTATCCAAACATAATTTACAACTCTTACATCGCTGCTTGGTGGTAGAGCTTCATGTAAGAATTATATTATCAGTATTATTATTAAGTCATTATGATTATTATCTTTCTGTGAAATTTGCCTGGATAGTTACCACCCTCCTGCTTGAGTCAGTCACCAAACTACTCATGTTCCGGCTGGTGGGTGGAGGGGCAGTGCTTTCTTTCTTACCTACTTCTCATTTCCTGGCCGACAACGGATCGGTGATACCTTTGGTCTTGCTGATGTCCATAGGCGAGGGTGACCACTTACAATCAGGTGGCTCGTCAGCTCGTATGTCGGCTATTAACATAAAAAAGAAATGTTGACATAAAAAAGAAAAGAGTATAATGTTATATTCATGTTCTATTCCTACTACATATGCATCACACAGAAGTGGTTTCTTCTAATGGTTTCATGTAAAATAGGCTGCCAAAACTCACAATGTTATAACGCTTTCATTGTTAAAAAGTCATTAGATCTCATAAAGAGCTCTTACACTGCCAGCTTTAACTCTACAAACCCTACATGCCCAAGAAGCAAAGCTTGACGTTTTCTTATAGAACTATTGCATGACACATAAGACTTAATTTCTTACTATGTTTATGTAAGGGGCTGTGCGATAAACTACGTAATTTCATTCACAGAAATTTTTATTATAGTGTCGCAATCAAAAAGTCTCATGTAAGGAGAAGTTGAAATTTTTTAAATGATTTTGTATCATCAATGTTAATAATAATTGTACATCACAATTATTTCCTTCTAAACCCTTCTGCCTGTCATTATTATACCCAGACAGGAAGCAGTACACAGACTGATCGTTTTGATTTTATATTGAAACGATAACAATTCGCATGCACAACCCTAAACAGATATTAAGTCCATCATTACTCACAGAGCAAGCCTCTCGTGAAACCTGAATCCAATCAATTCGCGGACACAGTTGTCGGCGCTATGAATGGAACGTCCACCCGGGGATACGATGACAATGCACGCCGTCCCTTGTTAACAGCAATTTGTGTTTGTCAAACTAGCCGCCATCTCCGAGACTGGTTTGTGCGTCGGTGAACTGACAGACAGAAGGAGGTAACTGAAGGACTATTTCGCACCGTAACATTTTTTTGCTTGAAATTTGATGATAAGATCTTATAAACAAGAATGTAGTACGAAAAATGTTGCCAAGGGCTTACCGTGAACGTTTCATTAGTACTTTGGCTGCAAGTCAGTCGATTAAACTGCTTTTTTAGAAAATCTGCACCGGCAGTAGAAGATTTTTACACAAGACACAGCTTAATTTAAAAAGACATGCAACGCACACTTCATCCGCTAGCAGTTTTTCTGCGCTTTTAATAGAATTTATTTATATATAAAGTAAGTCATGTTATTTTTAAATACAAAGTTAACTCAAAATCTACAACAACACATCACATAGTTCTGTGTGTGTCGTTATAATATTCTTTCTGAGATGACATGCATTATGATCCAATCGTTTGTTACGAAAATATGTTTGTTAAATCAAATTTTAGGATACATCAACCCCAATAATGCCGTTGACCTGATACAAAAATACTCCTCCTTTATCAATCCAAAGACGTCAGCGAGAATCGTAAAACAGAGTTGACTAGTAAGATTCTTCTTGCAATAAAAGCTTTAAATATTCGCGAATTAGGACAGTTACCGCGTTCCACCTCTCAGCATATTGAATCATACGTATGTCTCAAGCAGACATTCAAGTAAGCACATCTTGTGTATTTCACGCTCTGATCCAATTTCGCATTGTAAATCGAGATCATTATCTGAAGACCCGTTTGCCGGACGACGGTTTAATATTAAAACGAGCGTATCATTGCTTCCAATCTGATTATTATGTGAAACGTGTCGCTTTAAGATAGAACTATTGACTGCCAGTCTGGCAGTTATGCTAAATAATTCTTACTCGTAAACATGCAATACTCAGTAGCCTAGCTAGTGAAAAAATTATCATCATCAATATCACGAATATTGAAATTCCTTCAATCATGTCTATGAGTTCCTGTTTAAGTTTACTTGCCTTACTGTTTACTATATACACCCATGAGTTTTGTTGGTATCTGACAATGGATATTACAAATAGTGTAACTTTTATTCACCTCCTTTCATTTTAAAATCACAACTTTAATTTGTTCACGTAATATATATATATATAGAAGAATACGATTTTCAACTAGTAATGCCAGTTGTTTTTCATCTAGTATCTCATGATGTTCATTCCTGAGCACGCAGTTAACCTTGCCAACGGCACCAGCGGCCGTGACCATGATCTATTCTTCCCCTAATCCTGTTTTGTATTTCAACAATGGTGAGCAAGGCGTGAGTATTATCTGTTCATTCTGTTTCAAGTAACACAAGCTGCGTATTATTACGTACTATGTCACCCAAAGCCACCTCACCATCTACCAAACTAATTGTGAGATGATTTAGCAATATTTTCCCATTAATTATATTTCTTTGAGTTTCTTTTGTATTTTTTACACGTCCTATTCTACGATGAAAAATTGTATGGTCTTTGTTTTGCATCCTTTTGATTTATATTTTACTTAATATGTTATTTTATTAGACTTTTAAGAAAAAATATATATGTATTATTAAGAAAAGAGGTCACAAATAATATATGAATATACTTTCTATGACAATAACAACTGTCGCGATGTCACGATATCGCTTGAATTTTATATCTGTACAAATAACTTAGGGCATAGAAACTGGCAAACGAGTATACCATATATGTTTGCCAAAAGCTGTATTATGGAACAGAGAGTTAGGATCATCTCAACAGTTTCAAAGTTAGTAGTAGTAAGGAACGAGGCAAGACAGACTGTATTATATCGGTAAATTTCAGTACTTGCTATTGTAGTCTGCAGTATATTTGTAATTTGTTGCACACTTTGGATTGACATAAAAACCAGTTCCATTTTAGTCTGCTAGCTTGCAGTATTTAAGGAATTTATTTACCTAATGGATTCAGTAAGTTTGTGTTCGGATTACTGTGATGTTATTATGACTTTTTGATTTTTCGATGAAATTTCTTCTCAACAGAACTTTTGGTTTTCATTGATAGTTTTTTACTTTTATATCCCATATTTGGTTCCTGATTCATTATAACGCAAACCAAATTGACCGCTTCACAGTACAAGATGTTATCGTTGACGCACGCTTTGTGAATGTTTGTTTTTGTAATTATAAACCTAATTTGCGTTAATTACACGTTGATATCTACAATTAGATATGATTGTTAAGGGAATAGGAAGGGGGAATTTATGTTACACGTCTCTTGTGTCTTATGTTCCTATTAATACGCATTTTGCATGTTTGAACTTCAATAATTTACGAAATAAATTTAACTCTTTACTCTTAAATAGATAACATTCCTTGATTTTCATTGAAATCGAATAGATCATCCGTTACTTTAAGAAAATTTCAAAATTATTTCGTTGTTATATTTACGAGAAAATGTGGTATATTTCTCTTTAAGTGGGGGAACAATTGAAAATGTCGGCCCCCAGTTTATCTTTGTGATTTAGTGGAGCGCATCCACTTCTTGTCTACAATTTCTTATTCTCGTCAGAAAATAATTTTGGAACAATTTCAACTTTTGTCCCACAAAGTTAGACTCATCTAAAGCTATTGTGTATTTCTGTATAGCGTCAAATATTTGATCGTACGTCACTGTATTTGACAAACAAAACGTGACTTATAATTTGTACGTGAAGATATGTGATAGTAAAACGGTCACCTGAAATATCTAAATTCATATAATCCCATCTCAGTAATCGAATTCGTCATATAATTTAACTGTTCAACTACTGTCACAGGTTTTTATGGACCGTGCAAATTATTGTACAAGATATCGTGTAGTGCTTACCCTTACATGACATATCTGAGATAAACATTAGCTTTTGTATTATCTGTATGCTCATTACCTTCGTAAAGTTATGTACGCGGTCAAGAAACTGATATCGTGTGAAGATTCGTGCCATTCTATTGTGTTGTTTTTTTATGTCTTGCCTATTCAGTTGCTATTAAAAATACATTTTCTCCTTACAAGTTTTGATTGACGTAACAACACTGCAAATTCCATTATTGTTCACGCTTGACAGTGACAAGACGAAAGGGGTAAGAAACCCTTCGGTTACTTGTATCATCATAACAATATTTTCTAAGGTCGCATCGTTTATCTAATGTTTTGTAGTTCTATAAGTCCACTATTGTTATAATTTCACCTTGTCGGAAGCACAAATTTGATGCGATTTAACTGAATTGTCTGATGAAAGTTAAGAGAGATTTTTGTTGATGCAATATGTTTTTCTGTACTACAAGTAAAACTAGTCAATTGAAGTCTGATATTTCTTTACACACACATACATTTTATCTCACTCTCTCTTTCACACACACAAATATATTTAGAATACTTTCTATCTATATTAAATTGAATGTCATAATTATATTTCTCCATGAACTTGTCTGGTCATAACCCGTGGTAACATAACACATCGTTCATTTAGAAAACCGGTTTCGCAACACGGAAGTCGAATCCCACGATGATTATTCCAGTTTTCTTACAAAATTTACTGCCAAGAGCAACTCGCCTTTACTGTACTGCATCTTACCTAAACATCTGTCGGCACCACGCATTGTAGCCCAATATTTTACGACGGTGGCTTTTGTTATCTCTTTAGAAAACTGGTCCACTTTCATCTCGGGATTTGCTTCATTTGCGTCAGGCTTATTGTTCGCGCTCTTTGTCATTGGTGTCCGTCAAAAGTCTTTTGCGTAACTGACATCCTTATAATTTTTGAATGTTTACGGACATATACTTTTACAACGAATCACATATTATTCAATTGTATAATGTATATTTTGGAAAAAAATCGTAGAAATCTTTTCTTTTCTTTTTTCTTATTTCAAATGAAATATAGTATAACAGTTATTATTTATTGTTAATTTAGTCTCAGATATAAAATATGAATTAATCTAGATACTTTCTAGCATGGCGGTGGCATATGAAAGTGTCATTATCTGGAACATAATGAATTAGATAGTGGTATATTGCCACTAAACTGTTATCACAAGGTCAATATGAACGGGGGCCTACACATTTTGTACTCTGCACAAATCTCGGTCGTATCCTTCAATGATTGCAGCGATCCGTGACCGTCTATTGAACCCAAATTACAGTATGGTGTGGTGGTAATCGAATCTGTTCGTGTGATTTGTGGGCTAGTGATAATTCGAATATGTGATACGGACCATAAATTTGCCTAATGCCTTTGATATGAAACGCGTTGTTATGTGATTTAAAGCACAGCGTATTGCAGGAAAACTTTCGAGCCGTGTCCTGACCTTGTGTAGGTTGATTTATATGCGTTGTTATGCACTGAAAACAGCGCCAAATACAGTATGCTTCTTATATATTACAAAGTTATTACTTCTTTTTATTGCTTAATAAAAAGTGCAATGTTTGTGCTAGTGAATATTTGCGTGTAGTTTGATTTTTCTTATCTTCGTCACCTTGTCGTCCCGCAATTGATTTCTTTCAAAAGTGTTTTAAATTGAATGGTAATCCGAACTTGTTTTATAGTTTGACAAAATAAACTTCAAACCTTTCTCTTGATGAGGTTTCCTACCTATTTTTTATATAATATTTATTCACTGAAATAAAATATTTTCAATAAATTTAAAAATATATTTCATTTCTTGAAATTGAATAAACATATATTCGACTACACCCTTCGTATTTTGGGTGTTACCCTTTGCAAAAATCGCCAATGCTGGGGTCGTATATTCGCAACTTTATCTTCAACCCCTCGAGTGCCCTCTGCGAGAATTACATAAAAAATAGACCACACAAGGGTTCCTACTGCTACGTTAATAATTCCTACAGAATTTCTGATAAAGTTCCCAAACCCTGCCAAATTGATTTTATAAAGATGTTTATTTTTTTTGTTTCGGGGTATACTTACTTACTTGCTTTAGTTTTTAATAACAAAGTTTTGACGAGTTATTCGAGTTGCATTCCGATTACTATTGTACACTAAGCTGCATTATTTTGATCTGGTATTTTCTATGCAAAAAATATGCATCTTTACGGATTAGTTGACGAATAAATTTGTTTTGAACGAGGAAATATTAACCAGTAAATTTTATTTCTTTATTTCTTGTCGCTTGCGTAGCTTTGACAACTGTTGAAGAGTTTACTAACGAATCATTAAAGACAAAATATAATAATAAGCCCATGTGTCTTTAAGACGCAACTATTAAAATTTGTACCCTTTCACACGACTAGCGGATCTCCTGTTTTTGTCCTCGAGTGTCGAACCACAAAGGATGCGTCCGTTTCAATTAGCTCAGTTTGCGGATTGAATCGTTGATGTTTTGTTTATTCTAACTTTTGTTATTTCATGGAGCTTGTCAAAAAGTGTTAGTGATCACAGTCCCCTGTACTGCGTTTCACCTTCCGGGTTCGTTGGGTTGAAATATTTGAATTAATTACCGCAATCCACTTAGTAACACATCAACTGTTACATTATTCTTCGCCATTGTATCCTTTACCACAACGGTGTTAAGATCCGTTGTCGAATGTATATGCGGGTCAGTTGTTCTGTAATTTGTTCTGGATTAGCTTTTAAAAACATTTTAAGTGGGCCCCTGCTAAGCATTTCTTACAGTTCTTATTTGTGGTGTTTTAATCACCCTTGAGTATTTACGGATGTCACGCATATTAGGTTGATCGATGGGTGGGTTGCTTTAGATATGGATTATCATGTTATACATAAATACATCATTTAAATAGTTTGAAGTGACATTAACCGTAATATTATTTATTTCAAAATGTCTCTTATAATATATTCCACGTTCATTTTATTGACACGTATTGTAGTTAAGTAAATAATTTCTTTAAGGCTCATATCCATTAATATAAATATTTCAACATTACTGCACATTTTTCGGTTACATTCTATACCATATTTTTTGCACCCATAACATGGAAGCGCTGTCACCCCAACATCAGAACCAATGAACTGAACATCATTAATCTAAATTTCGCAACTCATACTGGATATCTATACATATAATAAAATTCTAGCTGATCGCTTTCTGTACATGAATATATATAACAAAAAAACATTATTAGGGGCATTTATACAACGCAATAGAACACAAAACAATAGTTGTTAAATTTTTTATCTCTTTCTCTGTGCGATTGTGCGCGCTAATCTCAGAAACGGCTTACACGATTTCATTTTGATTTTCACTAATGTATTGTAGTAAGTTTCACTTAATATTTAAAATTCGTTTCTTCTCAAATCGTCCATAAATAAAAAAGTTTAAAATTAATTTAAAATAATGAAGGTACTGTTTATTAGCGTAAGGCGAAGTTTTTCCGAAGCGAAGCGAGGTCAGTTTGGTAGTAACTAATAAAAACGACGTGAACGTCGCAAGATTTAACTAACGCATCGGGTAAGTCACTCGGTCGAGCGGGACGGAGTAATCGCAGGATAATAAGCGTCCAAATAACTGTCAGTATAATTTGCAATATTAACATTACGAGTATGTATGTGAATGAAGCGGCGTGTAACGGTGTCGAATATAAATACAAAACGTATAGGCAACTGATGTTTTTACCATATTATATTTTATTAATGTACCGTATGTTACTCAAAGATTAATAATTTTTTTTTAATTAAAGGCGGCCACAGCTTCGTTTCACTATGAAGCAACTGTATCTTTGAGTAATTCGCCACGCTAGCAAATGCTTGTTTGTTATGGGGACATCTTCTGATGTCTTTGGAGGAACTCTTAAACTCCACGTCAGCCATCCGGCGCTTATAGTATAGAGAGGCACTGAAATCTTGAGTGAATACACTAATGCAAACTGTTCTGATCTTACACAAAATTAATTTTATAAGGTCATATACAATGATTGTTTAAATGCAAGGAGACGTTATGAATTGAACATTAGACACAAACGATTTTAACCATACATTATGTGACCATATGAACTCACCAGATGTTCATTCTTGCACATCCCATCTTGTTTGGGATTTTTAAACTTCCATCCACCAACAGGTACATCCAAAATGGACCGGGACTAAAATACAAGTAGCTAATACCTTCCTATAAAATAACGAAAGTAAGGTTTGCAGTACTAACGCTTGTGTTCGCTCGTAATAATATTTTCTACCTCTTGTAATGTATCATCTGTTTTTATGTACCCTATACGTAGTCCAAACATTTTAAAATTGCTTTAGTAAACAGCTAAAGGAACAATTTTGCACTTGATACTATGATATAAATTTGATTTCACTGGTATTAGTTTTGGTCTTTCAAAATGGTGTACACTTTGATCGTCTCAAATTGTATTGTGGTATGGACATGCATAGGTGCGTAGAAAAATTATGAGGTCGCGTGTGCTGTCATGTCGTCATTTGGTAATATCTGATCCATAAACTTAATACTTAATGTACGTAACAGTGGGCATGGTTTGTTGGCTCGCCGCGACTTGTCCAGATTGCGGGGGTGTTGCGGTGACAGGGTAATAATGACAATTGAGGGCTTTGTGAACACCCCCGTCCATTGTAGTAGCAATAAGGGGTAACGACCCTAAAGTCAATGTAACGTCAAGGTTGTGCTACTAAAAAAGTTATAACGGACGCTTACTTTGTATCTATCTATACTCTATACTACTATATAAATCTGTTGAGATTTTCGTGTATGTCTCGAGATACCTCAAAAACGGCCTGACCGAACTTAATGAAAATTGGTATGTAGTGAGAACACGTGATTGTGTAGATGCTAGGTTATATAAAATTTCAATTAACCTAATGATGTCTAATCAAGCATTCAGTCATGCAGGTTTTTATGGAGTGTATATGCGGTCGCCACAACATCAACAACCAATATTTAATAGATCACTTAATATTTAAAGTTCGTTTTGTTTCAATCCGCCCATAAATAAAAAAGTTATAAATTAATATATTTCTAACGCAGGTGCTGTTCCTAAGCTTATGACGTAGTTTTTCTGAAGCGAAGGAGGGGCGGTTTACTGGTCTATAATAAAATCTCAAAAGCATTCACACAGTCAATGCTCTGGTATTTCCGAGGCGGGGGACACAAGGAATCCCTGTGAAGCTTGTGGAATTTTGTGTTTGTATATGTGCGGAAAGTAATTTCGGAACCACGGCATCCATCTGAAAAATTCTTTTGCCATTTTAAAGTACATTTATGGATGGATATAGGCTATAAATCATGTTGATATAATATATTTTTTCCAACCAAACTAAATCGGACCGGGCCACTTCTTAATATATCAAAAACCTAATAGACTATTCCTTGTCATATAAACCTAAGTCATATGTAGTCGGAGTATATTCAATCTACAAATTCTCTTCTATACTGATTAATGTGCATTCTGTAAGTTCAAATTCTCATAAGCATCCCCAAATCGCATCAGAAACGCCCGACACCGAGGCTATCCATCATATCAATAATTGAACACGTTCCTGTAATGTAGTCATTACAGGCCCCCGCGAGGGAACCGAGGGGATGTGCCCTCACACTGTATACAAGTAGATTGGCTCCTTCATATACAGTCACGAATTTTTGAGCAACCCCTCCTATTGTATCCTCGTCAGAAAAAATCGTAGGGGATTTATTAAGCTTACAGAAATCGTGAGTACCCCTTTTATTGAATAAGGTGTCCGCGATGATATGTTTAAAATCACATAATAGAAATTGATTCGTTAGTTGGCAGGATCGTGCCCGGTTCACTTGTATGAAGTATCTGAGTGAGTTTTAATGGGTATGAATTTCACGTAGGTCGAAACCTTCCTCCAGAAAAATTGGAAATAAAATATTAACCTCCCGATAATAAGAAAAGGTGTTAGTACATTAAGGTAGGAGTCACCTGCTCCATCCCAGATTCGCCACATGTCAATATGATTTTCTACCGTGATACGAATTTAGGTTTTAGTATGCACCAGGAACGAGAAAGAACGATTTTTTGTAGTATGTTAGAGCGTCATAAACAACATTGATAACGGAAATAACTAACGATCCCGTAGCCCAGTTTGTTGGTAGTCGACCTTGGTAGGACCCTTCCTAACCCGGGTTCAATTTCCGACTGGGGCAGACATTTGTGTGGCATATTAATATTTGTTATCGGGTCATAGGTGTTTGCAATGTCATGTTTGTGATGTCAAGCCGCCTGTGACACTGGGAATCCTAGTGCAAGGGTGTGAGTGTGTGAACTTTAATGAACGTATACTCACAAATACGCTAAAGAGCTGTAGCTGTTTGAATGTAGGCCCAATCTGCCAAGGCTTGCGGGAAGACAAAGATAGACCAGACTAAGGTGCTTACCGAATAAATTTCCTACATCACAAGATCGGCTCTCAAAAAGCTGGGGTTTCTAAGGTTTTCACAACAATACAGTGGAATACTGCTAGGCTGAGATGGTGCCTCAGAGTACGCTTTCATTTGTTAAGTAAATGTACAATTGCTCCAATTACTTCACACTTTTAGGAAGACTATGGAGAACACTCAGATATGTATGTGGTTCATCTTTAACTTAATTAAACAACTGATAATAATTAATGACATAATATGCGCATGTAATGTCGATAATTTACAGGTTTATATAAAATTCCATTTTAGGTCGTTCTAGGGGAAGAATCGCATCCAAGTATCAGACAATATTACAAAGTTTATCTGGCTGCCCTACTCGTTATATGTATATAAAGTATCCCGATAGTACTAGTGGGATGCTCAATATGTAACAATTGTAAATACGCTTCGCGAACGCACTGAAAATCTATCATGATTGAATGATTGATTTCTACTTAAGTCACATGCTAACTAATATGGCCATATACGGAAGTGACGTACGCGCTCGTCAACTCATCGTTGCACCCGATAACAGACTTTTCAAAGAACTGATATTTGTTAGATCTTGATATCACGTTTCAGAATGATAAGGGTGAAAACAAGTGTCACTCTCGTTCCAAAAATCCCTGTGGTTTTAATTTTAAAGTTAAATGTTGATTTGACTTTATAAAATGTTAATTAGATTGAAAATGATACAAGCGGTAATAAAAAAGATTCTAATTACTACTGTGAATGTACTCTTTGAACAAAAGTATTTATTCATTCATACTGGGCTCCAGTTTCCTCTCACAATGAGAGGTGTTTAAGGCCATAGTCCGCCACGCTGGTCAAATGAGGGTCGGCAGACTTCACACACCTTTGAGAACATTATGGAGAACTCACAGGTGTGCAGGTTTCCTCACGATATTAACTTCAACGAAGCGAGTGACAATTAATCTGTAACACGCACATTACTTGAAAAATTTGAGGTGCACGCAGGATTCGAACTTAAGCCTCCCGTGAGTATCTATATATAATTTACAATCTACCTGTGGAATACATGTCTAATATTTGTTATGTGATAATGAAAATTATGAATAATCAACAAGCAATAGTAAATTAAAATGGTCACGTATGAGATACTTATTAAACATACTATTTAATTGACGAAACTTGATACAAAATATTCAGCGTATAGTATTTTTAAAACTAAACATAATTTGTGGTAAAATTGTATCTTATCATATTTAGTGTTCACGAATGGACAGAAATTCACTATGTCCTTCAAATATTCAAATTTAAATTTTATTGTACATCAAAACTAAAATTGCAAGGTGGTCGATTCTCGAGTACGAAATTAAGTTTTCCAATTCCAATTGTGTTGTAGTAATAAGTTTTAATTTATAACTAAGTGGTGGATAAGTTAAACTCGCCGTACCGCTGCAGTGCATTTCGTAATAGTCGGCAGCCCAGCGTGACAATTTTCCCGCTTGAATGCCTTCTGCGATGCTGCTGCTATGATTGTCCCGTGTTACAGACGGCAGCGGAATATTTTTTCATAACGATTATTTTAAAGCTATAATAAAGCTACATTTATACTCGTAATACTTAATATTTATATACCTTGTTACGGGTAATACGATATAAAATAACAAAGTTGATATTACACTTTATTTTGACACATGAATGACATTACCGAATAGTGCAACAAAGTACAAACAGGTGGCGGTCTTTTCGTTTCCAGATAAACAAAAGTAGAGGAACTGAATATGTATGGATTAAGTGTGGAAAACAGAAAAAAAGTTTCCTGCTTATATAAGAAAGGCTGCGAGCAAAACATCTCGTTGGCATGGAAATTGTCATTCGGTGATTTATTGTTGAGCTTTTATATTAAGAAACAAAGATCATCCATTCGAACTTCATATTTTATTTTAATCTCATCAGTCGATTCCCTATGCTCATAACTTTATTTTTTCTATAACTACACTGGGTTGTTTTTCAACCTCTGTGCTTTTCCATAACATTGTTGAAGGGAATCCAATGTGTTAGTTTGTCTTTTAAACTTAATATACACTTATAAAGGCCACCAAAACTACATTAGATCAATCGACCGTCATAGAAATATATATGTGTAAAAACTAATCATTTTTATGTCAAGATTTAAATCGCTCAACTCTTTCTTTTACACCGAAAATGGTGTTTGTTCTCTAGAGGCCAGATGTCACAAAGTATTCCGTAGTGTTAACGAAATGCACCCTCGCCCTAAACCGGGAATTTAATTTGAAATTGATTTTAATAACGTTTCTGATTGCCGAACATGCTTGAAAACTCCTTTTTATAGCAAATGCTATTAAGTTAGAAAAATAAATGTATGTTGGAAGATAGATTACGTGCCGGTTTTCTATTATAATTTTAACGAAAAATCCCTTTATAATGCGACGTAATTTTTGCAAAACGTCACGGCTGCATTGAGCGCCGGTCCTTGGTGTTGATTTCGTAACAGAGAGTACAAGGAAAGTGCTCTTCCTAGTAATTGGTATTCGCAACCGGAGGAGGAAAGTGCAGTGTTTACGTAATTAACAGCAATTTCATTGCAAGGTGTACTTTGTGTTTAATTATAGGTATGATTTAAGTATTAGTATGAAGTATGTATCTCTGTAACATAAATATACAGGATACGGGGGTTATCTATTGAAATGTGACACTCGTATAATACGGAAACTGAAGGTGTCATTGACAATTAAAACCTACCTATCTATTTGCCTATCTGTGATTTTGCATTTGCGTTAGTTGTAACAATTGTTCGCCTTAACATGAGGGTTTATTAAAAGGACATAATATAGCTCACATGCGCAGTAATTCTGGAATCTCATAAATCAAACAAACAGTTGATTCTGCGTCGAAATCATTGAATCATTGTAAAGTTTACTTTTAAATTATTTAAGCATTTATTTATGCTTCAATTTATGGCGATATTTTTTTTCTACTTGTACATCCGCCTATCAATCTTCAAGAACCAGGGATACATGAGTTTCGAGAGAACACATTAAAAAACTCATCGTGGCCATAAGGTATCGATTTCGCAGATTAAGTTCTATTCTAGTCAACGATTAACGTTTGACTTGATCATTTCGGCATTAGTAACGTACCTAGATTTCAACTGACAATGAGAGCAATGGAATGTGTCTTAAAAGATTTTGTTCGTTTTTATTATTATTAATTTTTCAACTGGAAAATGTATTTAAATTATTTAAAAATAGTTTTCATTTAAATACCAAAGAAATATTTTTTTTATGTGCGGACATACCTAGCACACACATACACTCGTTGTTTATCTCTGAGAACAGTCTTGTTGATCTGCTGTAAGTGAATTGTATCAGTTTAAAAAAATATATTTAACATGTTAAAACTCTTTACTCGTGAGAAATCCAGAACAATAAATAAATGGTATTAATAACAACCAATAAATCGATAATACGGCTCGACGATTACCTACAACCATAAATTCGAGTTCACTGGCTCGTAACTAATGTGGAGAAGACTCGTAGAGAATACTAGTCGGGGATCGCGGTTGGTTTTGGGTCGTAAAGTATACGTGCCCCACAATTGTGTCAAGTGAGATGCTATTGGTATATTTATTGAAAAAGCGCTACCATACTTTTGTTATGTTCAAAATATAAATACACAATGATATATTGTAAATACACAATGATGTATTGGGGAGTTACAGAGCGGAAACTTATACGAGTAAGATAATCGAATTGTAAATTTGAGAAATCCCCTTAGGGTTGCAATCATTGTTAATTCTTTTTTTTTTTTGTTTTAAAGTTATATTGTTCAGACGTTGTATGTCAATATCGGTCTAGGAGTTACTCATATTTTCTAACTCAATATTTTTCAGCCCTTGAAATCCAAGGAGCTAAAGCAATGGGTTTATAATGACAGTCTATGAAGCTGAGACGTGGCCCTTTAATATTTACCTCATTATTAAACCTCAGTCAGTGAGCGTACTGTGAAGATAGTACTTCACTGTTACTCAAAATGACATAGCTTTTTCGACTCTACCTCTCAATGACAAGTAATTATTTACCGACACTTTTTTTTACCTGAAGTGAATAAATAAAGTTCATTTTATTATTTCACGACTTAAATATGTTATCAGAAACAAATTTCATGAGATCCCACAGGCGGCGTTTACTTACGCAATATGATCCAAAATTTTCTTGTAATGACGTCAACGCCCAGAATAAAACTACATAGTTTTTTTTAATATCAAATTAGGAAATGGGTCAAAACATACGATTCAAGGTTTTCTTTTTTTACAACTAGATCTCGTTACCGAGTTATTCTGATATCTGTAAAGAAATGTTACGCTCCTACCACGTTCGCGATTAAGCTGTTTCTCTTGCCTTCTATGTGCAGTAGAAGTTAACCAGCTTGGGAGTGACGGTTTGAGGTGAAATTTTTATCAACTAAATTAGTTTTAGTTTAGTTAGTTTAGCATGTATAGAGAAGCGTGGTAAATTAATGGCCCGGGAGGCTAGTGTGTTCCCAGGATTTACAAGAAACGATTAGCATCTGTTAATTGCTATCTAGTAGTGTTTTTATCACACTGGATAAAGAGGAATCTGGATAAAACTACATAGAAAGAGAAAGATTCAGTGAAACAATTGAAATTGATGGAATAAAAAGAAAGATTGCTTCGTTTATAGATGAAGCCGTTGGACCACAAGCAGATGTGTGCTGAATCCAAGGAAGGAATGAACACCTTACACAATTTCATTGTTTCATCTCAGGCGCAAAGCAAAATTTAACCGTGTATTTTCGGCACATGATTTACCGATCACTTGAATTTTCCACTTAAATCGTAGTTACGAGAACCGCTCATCAATAAAACGAAAACCAGGAATGAGTAAACAAATTTTCAGTAACGCCTCTGCACATCGATAAAATAGTAGTGAAACAAATATAAAAACTGCATCAATTTAACATGACACATTTTCACAGTCATCGAGTGCTCTTACTCATCTTCAAATAATTAAATACTTTGAAATACATATTACGATGTTATAAATAATCTCCCACATTTCTCGAGTGTGCAGAAAATGTTACAGCAAAATCAATGTAAATATTAGTAAAAGCTTACGTATGTAAAGGCTCAAAATTCTTATACTTGTTACTATTGACTTTAATCTAAAATTGTATTCCATAATTATGGAGTTCGATTAAAAAAATAATAATCGAACATTCAATGAACTTAAATTACAGGTACGTCAATAGAACGTTCATTAACTTCATTTATTACGGCGCCAACAACGTCGCACAAACATTTTGAGCCAATAAAATGGGCATTAGAAAGAGGTTTTCCATTATATTCTTACAGAATTAGTGTTCCGAATGTGCCACTTAAAATTTATAGAGTTCTCCCATGTATTTATTTGTCCCTTTATTTCCAACCTGTAAAATCTTGCACTGAATCCATTTAAGGCTCACAAGTCGTAAAATCTGGCCTCCTTTGTGTCGACTTTGACCAACTTTTTACACCACTTTGATGGATGTATTATAACACTCTTGGTGTTCCGGAGCAGCCAAAATTTTATGCTTATTTTACGACCGCAAAGACGATAACTTGATTACGTTTATTGAGACCAATATAAATTGCACTTTATTTGTTGCAGGTAACATTTCGCTGCAGTTGAATCCGCCGTGACATTTGCAAGACGTTTGATAAATGGCAGGAAATTTTTCCAGATCCTCAAATTAATTTAATTTCTGTAATATCGATCTTATGGTATCTATAAATGAGTATTACGACCATTAAATTGTAAGTCCGTTTGTTTAAACTTTAAAGGTCAATAATCATGAAATAAAAGTTTATTTTAAAAATTTCGCGTCAAAGAGAGGAGTTCAAAGTTTTATTCCGGTGATACTAGTAGTAAACGAGTCAAATAACGATGAAAAATTTCGAACCTTTCAAGTGACAATAGAGCTGAAAAAAATATCAGCCGTCAATTGTTGTAAACATAAATATTTACTTTAGGAAAATGATTACGTACCTAGAGGATACATAACTAAGTCTGATATAATTAAACTAACTTCGGACGCCTACACCCCGCCCGAGCATCGTTGCCTTGGAACTATGTGCAAATTGGCTGGCTCGAGGTAAACTAGTGTTTAAACAAATATTTAAATGCCTATCCATCGACGACATAGTACTGTTCTGCTTACGTAGATATGAATACGTCTTGTATACCCGTACCTGTTACAATGTATGTGATTAGATATAGACACTTCCTTATAAACTGCAGCTATACAATTTTACTAAAGATCAACCATTATTTTATGAATACCTGAATAATTTTAAAGCATATTAAGGTAGAAAACTACCTAATATCAACCCAATTAATCCAATCATAAACTCATAAGCAACTGAAACGAAATGTTTCATAATTATTTTTTCGGGTTGCTCGTAACTTTTAGACTGAAAGGGTTGGTTACTGAATTCTGGTAATCCTAACATGCAGTGATATCTCACTAAATATTATTAAAAAAGTTGTATGACAAAAGTTCCCTTTTCCATTATTTTCATTACTATTTCATAATAGTTCTTGCTTCATCGTGTTTTAGGAATGTCGAATATAAATAATGTTTATCGATTGTATTACATAATAAAAATAATATTTTTCTTTCTTAACAGTCAGACATTGACTTCAACCTACACGGTGTTTCACAAGGTTGTATTTTTTTTTCTAGTTTTGTTTATTATGTTTTATCCCTTTCACATTTTATTTTAATACTGAATTAGAATGAGACGACCGTAATAAAATGTAATTTGTTTGAGTGTGTTGGCGGACTGGGCTTACAGGTGCGTGGAGAACTGGTCAAGCCTCCACAGGTTTGTTTCCTATTTTGAATCACTCGATCTTTAGAGAAAGTGTCTGTATTACTTAACTAGTAAATCAATGATCAATTGAAGGTCCTTTAAATAGGTATATAAATAAGGTTGTGAATATGTTTATATTACTGTAATAATTAATATAATAGTCTCGGTACATATTCACATTACATTAATTTACTACTATTAATTATGCACATGAGTTTCCTGTTTATATTGACTTGAAATATTGAATGTATTTAAATATGTATACTTGTATACTAATTTTTTTACGATATAACTAAATTATGTGGCAGTGAATATTCCTTTCATTCGTATCAAATATTTTAATAGTTATAAATAAATGTCGTATAGTACGCCATACGGGTTTCTTTAAAATGACCATGTTAAGTTCGTAAATTATAAAAACAGAGACTGGCACTATTCTTATCAGTTTGTCGGTTCTCGTAAAAATATATTTATCTTGCTGACAAATGGTGAACGAGGCTTGTAAAGGCACAATAACCGGTTCGAATCCCGGTTACAACAGTCGGAGGCGAGGACATGATCTGAAAATAGTGAACACTATGATACGCCTGCGAGTTTGTTTGTTGTAAAAATATTGTTTCTTAGTTATAACTCTAATAAGCATATTGCAACATGTAATCACATAATCCTTTTATCACATTTTCTCCTTAGACAAGTTGTAACGGAAACTATAGAAATTCTGTCTACAAGGAAGACGGATGCTGGTAAAATGAATAAAATTAGTTGTATCAAATTTTAAGACTGCTGATGTAAAAATTGATATAAAAATAAATATGAATCCGCTTTGTGGTAATGCCATATACTAAAAAGTTAAACACATGTTTCTTGGTTTTCACTAAGACTACAGATTTTTTCTTTACAAATAAGTTTTACGCACAGACACATTTAAGCTACCGTTTTATAATGCTATCAGGATGTATCATGACGACCATAATTGAATTGTAAAAACTGGTTCCCTCGGGATGTAACCATAAATGCTTCGTAATGTGCCCGAGTATGTTTTGTTTTATTATAGCAGGCCTTTCGACCTGGTGGGTAGTCAGCGCAGCGTCGCGTTGGGAAGCCCCAGCCTCGAGGGATATCCTTCCTGTCCTTATGTCACGAGATCTTTATATCTTATTAATTTTATAGGTTTCGTTACCCTATAGGATATTATATGCCTTTTCCTCATTAACGTTCCTATAGTTTGTTTCAATTCCTTCCTATAGTTCATTCTATACGGGACACCGTTTGAATGAAAGCTTTGGCGAATAAGAACAGCTCAGTTAAAATAAGAGCTTAAAGTGCGATGGCCTCCGGGGCTTTGCGGATTTATCGCACATTCTCTCAAAGAGGCATAGATGGGCAAGGCGAAAACCGCTGAAAAAATATAGCACCTGGTTCAAATAAAGGTAGGAAATAAAACAACTTCAGAGTGCCACTATTCAAGCCATGATCCTTAAAACGTCATTAATTGCTTTCTTTTTTGAGAAAGAAGCTTTGAGGTAACAATCAATCGTCCAGTGTGCAACAGGAGAGCAGTATTGGAGTAAGAAAGGCACGCTTCTGAGATAAATTATACCGTACTAAAAGATAAGAGCGTAAGAGAAAAAATCCGTAATTTGACTCATAGAAGGTGCGTAAAAATGTAGAAAATTAAGTCAGACTATAATGACAAGTTTGGCTTGGGCTATAAGGCATTTCTCAGAATTCTATGTATGTGTCGTATTTAGTTTGGTAATCTACACTTAACTATGGTCTTGCCCTTCTGATTGTGAAAGGACACCCGAATCCAGCAGTGAGACAATTATGAGTTGTAATGATGAATATACCATAACCACTTTGAAACTCCGCTATGAAATTGAGTTTAAATACGCTCATTTGTTAAGTAAAAAACCTTTCTCAACATTAAGAAAAAAATATCTAGATTGTGTAAGAACGTGAAACATGTTACAAACATGTTAAATAATAATGTTGTGGTAAACATTTGTCTATGTAATGCAATTCCATTTTCAGAAACCAAACACAACAAATAAACTGTGCAATTGACATAAGTAAAACAACACGTAGTTTGCCGACCGTACAATTGCATCTACTTCTATTTATAGAACTGTTGATTCATTCTCTGAGATTCTTGCATTGACTAGATTTAGAATTGCATCCATAACCGTGGTGCTACAATGTTTTGTAAATAATGTTTTGAAATATGTTTTATTTTGTAGAAACATGAAAGTAGTACTTTTTTTTAATTTATTTCCGAGAACAACGTCTAAATCCATAACAAAATTTCAGTACAAAATAACATTAATTCTTCTTGTCACTGAGGAAAAACCAGATAGATCAACATAATTCGCTACCTGACTATGATAAGATGCCAATAATTTGACAACACTCTCACAGATTCTGAACAGTTTAAACTTTGTAATCAATAGCATTAGTTCCATTCCAAATATAGTTAGTTACATTCATAACAAGTACCCTCAGACAGCAACAAACGACAGTCAGTCGGAACTCGTAGTACGCTGTATGAGGAACAATGAGATGTAAGCTAAATCTCGACAAACTTAAGTCGTATGACGTCATCTGCAAATGGACTCACGTGGAAACTGCACCGCGGAGGTACTTGACGTTACCAGTTCGAAGATCTGAAGGCCGCGTGCAGATAAGGGTAATGTAATTTAAAATTACAGCTTTTAGTTAATATCAAAATAGCGCACGTAATTTTTACTACAACTAAACTGTTCTAAATCAACTTGAACTGAAGCTGACAGTTTCATTTATTACGAGACAGTGATATCGCGACCTTTTTTTTCTGATTTATACTGATGTTATAAACAGAGTCAGAATGTCGTAAGTTTGTGTGTTTGCAGAGGAATTTCCGGAATTACAACAATTATCTACTTAAAAAATTCCCATAAGGTACTTTATTCTAGATGAACATAAGCTATTTATAGCTTATATTCCGCTAGAGATACGTCAATATGGTCAACTATGTTTGTGTCAAATTTGTTTTAATTTAAACTAAGTCTTCGAAACAAAGTCCTTAAATTTCTTATCGTAAAACGTAACTATAAAATTAGAACAGTGACTTTGTTTTATATCATTTTTAGGTTAACATATATACAGCTGATAAAAAAACAACAGCAGAAAGCGGTAACAATGCAATTGTGGTTAATAAGAGCATTTTAAAAAACCCTGAAAAAAATATATTGACTAATGTTATCTTTTTTTTTTTTTTTGTTTTCGAGGGGGAAACCTTCAAAAGGTACCCGGTGCCGTGGGAGCGGCAACCGGGTTATGTGGGATTCTTACCGCACTAAAACCCCCCCGATGGCCTCTTGCGGCGCTAAATAGAGGACCCCGAGATCTCCAAAGGAACGCAACCGGAGTCCTCTTAGCGCGGTGCCCCTGTCGGGCTCTGCAAGGGAGAGCTTTAGCTCATCCCGCACCTTCAGCTGTTGACGGCGACATGCGGCCTACAACATGTCGCCGTCCATCCCAGGGTCGCACGGTGGACGGTTCGAGCTCCCACTCTTGCCGCCCGCAACCCCGAAAACCCCCTTTTAGTCGCCTCTTACGATAGGCAGGGGATACCATAGCTCGTATTCTGGTCCCAAGCTACAGGGACACCACGCCGGGGGACGTTATGTACGCCTTCGGCGGCTCCTTCTCAGAGCGGGTTCAGCACGCTCTCTTGTACGTTCGGCGTCTTCCTTCGCGGCAAAAGGTGATCATACCGTTCTAGGCTTCTCTGCGCTGAACCATCGCTTTGACAATGGCCGCCGGAGAGAGATCCGGTCCCACTTTTTCGACCAGGATCCGCCGCTCAGACTCCCAAGCTGGACAGTACTGAAGCGTGTGCTGTGCGGAATACTCGTCGTGCACACAGTGGTGACATTTTGCCGTCTCTTCTCGTCCTATCCTATTCAGATACTCACCGAAACAGCCATGTCCGGTGAGTATCTGCGTTAGGTGGAATGTGACTCGTCCCTCACTTCTCAGCCAAGAGCGAAAGTTTGGCAAGATTGCGTCAACCACCCTTTGGCGAATAGAACGTGGTTCCTGGAGCCGATTACGCCAGCACCTCAGAGAGCGCCATCTGGCTCTTCTCCGAAGCGTTTCAACCATCTCTTTATCGAAGGGTTCAGCCCTTTGGCGGAGGACACGGATCTTATGGAAGACCCTTACGTCCATATCCGCCAGAATGTCCAGGGGTGGAAACCGCCCAAGGACTGTAGCCGCCTCGTACGATATAGTACGATACCCTCGGGCGACACGGATTGCGATCGTACGTTGCGCGGCATTGACTTTCCTCGCACGGCGCCGGCAGCCGGACAACCTGTCCGACCATACCGGCGCCCCGTAGAGTGCAATCGATCGTACTACTCCCGCGTAGAGGCGGCGGACTTCTTCCCTTGGTCCCCCGAGATTAGGTAGCAGTCTGTGCATTGCACCCGCTACCTTATGAATCCGGGGGATGAGACGGTTAAAGTGCTCATCGAAGCACCAACGGCTGTCTAGTGTTAGGCCGAGGTACTTCATGTACCTGCCTATCCGGACAACCGCTTCACCGACGCGCATTGAGGTCTCAGCTGGTTCGAATCCCTGCCTATAGTCGTGAAACCAAATCGCCTCGGTCTCTTGGGACGCTACCTGGAGGCCCATACCATGGATTTTATCTATGACTTGTGCCACCCCGAGCTCTGCTAGCCGCGCCGTTCTGTAGAATGACTTCCCTTCGGCGAGGACGAGGGTGTCATCAGCATAACAGATGATGCTCACTCCTTGTGGTAGCACCATTTTAAGCACTGCGTCATATGCGATGTTCCACAGTAGTGGCCCCAGGACTGACCCTTGAGGTACTCCGCGCACGACGCTCCTCTCGCGAACACTTCCATCGCGACCAGGGTAATGAATGCTTTTGTTCGACAAGTAAGCCATAAGCAGATTCTGCATGTACGAAGGCACTTGATGGACAGAGAGTCCCCTTTTGATCGTCTCCCAGGGTAGAGAGTTGAAAGCGTTGACAATGTCAAGGCTTACTGCCAAGACTACTCTACCCTGGGATATAGCCTGCTCTGAGAGCGTTCGGACACGGAGGATTGCGTCCTTAGTCGAGCGATGCCGCCGGAAACCAAATTGGACTTCGGTGACTAATGTTATCTAGGAAACTTCAGTACCGTACCTCAACCATCACGATTTTTGTTTTCAACTAGACTTAAGACGTAAGACGTTAAATACTAATCAAGCGAAAGGTAAGAAAGTTTTGCTCTTACAATATAAAATGTGTATAACAGAAAGGTGTGCATAGAGCCCTAAGAAGCCTGCAGAGGATCAAAGGGTCACGTTACACTGGGCAGAGAAATAAAATGGAAACTACAATATCGTGCTCGGTGCTGAGATGCAACGATAAGAATTTGCACGACTCTCGTAGGGATTAGCACGGAAACGGCGCTCGCGCGGTTAGTAATTTTCTGCGTCTTCTATTTCGTTTTTCATCTCTCCAGAGTGATATTGAGGCAGGAAAAATCCAGCTTCAACTTTCATATGAATTTTTTTTTAACTTCTCTCATTCTGAAGAGAATGCAATTTGTCCGTAAACATTACCAATTTTTCAGACTGCCAGAAAATTGAAATCGCCGGATTCAATTTCCAAATTAATATATCGATTGTTGGCACAGCACATTTATTACTAAGCTTGAGAATATGAATAGAAATAATCCGAATAAGTTAATGTCGTTAGCATATACCAAAATGCTGCTAGTAAGGGTTACACTTAATGTGGTTGCAATAATATGTATAAAATTAGATCTCAGTTCGATTATCAACCAGACAAGAGGACAATTGCATATTATTGTAATTTTCAATAAATAACTATGTGACCATAATAAACTTTTACAATTGAAAAAAGTTGAAATGTGGGTACATTTAAAAGATTGTACATATAAAATATTATGAATTATTCAGGACCGTCAGATGCCTTACATTTAACTTCAAAAACATTCAATCAAAAAAGAAAATGAGGATGAAGCTCCGAATAAATAAAAAATAAATCCTAAAATATAAAAGGGGCCATTGCTGATTAGGGAACGAAGCCATGGCAGAACGGAGGTAATGGACGGTTACAGAACGAACTTTGACAAAGCTCAGATAAGGTTATAGTAAGTTGTGACTTTATTAAAAATCAAAAAATTAAACTTACTTATCTTTATAGCTGAATATTGATTAGCTCCATGTTTGTGGAGATAAATGGTGGAGATTGGCTAATGGAGGCCAGTATAAGAATATATTTAAAATAATTACCGTGAAAACGTTACCTTTTTGTTAATTTTTGTCTTTTTTGGGCAATCACGACGACCAGACGAATTTTCGTACCGCCCTCCATTACCATCTCACCTCACCAACTATTTTTGAAGATTTTTTTGATTTCGCTCGCCTATCGCCTACCGTTTTTTTTTGTACGAATGAGTAACGGCTGCTAGTGGTACGTGTCGGTTGCAGGCGGTGTCAATTATTTAATGTTAGATTAATTTATTTGATTTTAATTGTTTTCATTTCGATGTGATGCTTTCTCAACCATAAGGTAACAAATCAAAAGGCACACATCAGATGTATTTTCATCTTTTTATAGTACATTTTCAATAGTGTAAAATATTTTTAACTATTACTTCATTACAACTCATATTGTCCCATTGCTGAGCTCAGGTCTCCTCTGGCAATGAAAGGGGTTAAGGCTATAATCCGCCACGCTGGCCCAGTGCGACAGACCTTTGACAAACTTATGGAGAACCCTTAAGTACGCAGGTTTCCTCACGATGTTTTGCTTCACCGAAACAAGTAATATTTATTGTAATTCGCACTTAATTTGAAAAATTTGTGATGCAAGATTAGATTTCACGTCTCCCGTGCTGCAGACCTGAGTTCAATCCACTAGCTAGACTACCATTGCTATCGTATCTCTCTAATTATTATTTATCTATACTTAATATCCGTTCCGGAAACAATTCCAATTCTATCACCAATAATTGCTAGGCTGCAATTTGCCACAGCGAAGCGTTGCCAATGTAGATATATTTCACCATAGTTTCTAATCGCGTAATGCACTTAGTGCACTGAACTTGCAAATTGCACTGCGACTCTGTTACTGGAGTCAATTTCCCTTCCCTAGAAAGTGGATATTATAAAAATTGTTCATAAAACCATTATTTTACTTGTAATAAATTTGGTATAGTCGGAAAACAAGTAATGTGAAATGAAGTTCAAATTTTTAGCGAACTTGTAGATTTTTTCTATAAGGAAATTAAAGATATCATTGAACATTGAAAGATTTTTTTTAATAATCACTTCTTGGAGCCGATAGTACTTCCCCAGGCACACGAATCCAGATTCAGTACCTGGCTAGGGTACATTTTTTATTTGCATTGGAGTGTTCGTTATTTATAATGTCTTCATTGTGTAAGCATTTACACATTGGTTGTTAGATTATGCAACAAATCATAATGTATGTCGGCATAGTAATTAATTTATTACTTGATGACTTTAGCAGTCACGGACAGTGTTTGTCGACGTCTAGTTATAGTTGATGAATGGATCATGTTTCATGCAAAATTGTGTATCACACAATCGTTAATCAGACCCATGTGTACCATACCATGCCCAAAACTTTAGCTGCCTAGGTACTACATTTTTCAAAAAATCAACCATGAAGTGTTTTAATTAAATACGGTTGCAGTGATGTAATAATGTCTGGCAATAAACGAGGTCACATCATTGCTGTTGAACGGTAATGCGTCGATGTTGATCCTTGATCCTGGTTTTCACGGGTTGTGTTGACCACTTGCCATCAGATCAGTCTACTTGTTCGTAAACTGTTGACATAAAAATACTACTATTGAATCAGATGACCATAACCTGTCCGTTCTATAACAAAAATTACCATCTTAGTCATCGTCCATAATATTATTACCGTCCTAAATTATTATATTACGTAAACTGACGAAATTACATTGTTATCATTTACTTCATCTCGAGACTACACTGGTAAGAGTAGACGACCGGGCTCGTTTCAAGATCAAACGGTAAATCCATTCGGCCTCTGAGCCCTGCACGGGATAAGTAAATTTTGATAAGAGATAAAAATTCGCTAGTAGTACACTCCGCGAGGTAAGGTACGCCCCTCGTTGCGGCGATAACTCGCCCAGTCAGTTAGCCGGTAGTCGCGTGCAGCGTAGGACGTGTCGCACGCTCTGCGAAAATGCGCTTCGTCGAAGTTACCTCGAACAACTCCTAGAACCCGAAGCCCATCCTCGCCAAATCCGGTGACAGGATTATTCTTTGTCATCGTGCGTCGAATAGTGATGTACTAGAAACAATAGCTGAGACATTTGAGGAATCAAGCAACACGCATTTTGTGACCTCAGCGGAAATCGTTGTTGATAATTTTGAAGCTGATTTGCTTCATAGAAGTGAATAATCAGCTGGATAACTGACCTTCATTAGTGGATGACGTAGATTCGATACTGATGCAAATCAATTCGTTGGATCGGAAGTGACATTGGTACAATGCTTTGTTGATATGATTTACTAGTCGTAAGTGAATGTGCAATCTCTGAAGAAAGCTTAATAACCTGTTGAATTAACAATGGGTTTGTGATTTTGTAATAGCTTTTTTTCCGCGAATTCGAGTGAAAATGTTAGCTGTGAAGAATTTCTTTATGCCTGAAAAGAGAGTAGACTCCCCGAGGTTTTCGAGAATGCCAGAAGCCTTAATGAGATCTATTAGGAGGCGGTCTTTAAGAGTTAAAAGAACCAAATCGCTGGTGCTTGTCAACGAAAAGAGAAAATCCGGTGAGTGGTAACGTCTGATTTAACTGCTTTTAATTTTACGCGGTCAGAGTAAGAATGTTTTTATTATAATCCTGATTAGAATTTTGAGTTCTTGCTTTTTTAGATTTGTAAGTTTCTAAATTAAATTACTTTAAATATATGTCTACTTTTATATCATGCTGTATAAATCTGCCTAGCTTTATATTAAATCGCCGTACGCAAAAAAGAATTAACAAAATTTCATTCTTATTAAAAATGCATACAGATGATTATTTTTTAACAACTATTATAAAAAATGTCTCATTTTTGAAACTGAATCAGTTTATTTATTTATGTTAATGTTATAAAGATAGTGCGAAATTTAGTGAGTTTATGTATATGCGAAAACTAATCTCAGAAACCATGGTAACTATTTTTAAAAAAATGTTTTACCATTTCAAACGTACATTATTACGGATGACATAAGCTATATTTGAACTCATTATGTGTATTAATGAATTGTTGTACTTCAACGAAATCGGGCCGGGCCCCTAATCTAGATTATATAATATTAGAAAGAGCGAATGTGAATTTTATGAATTTAGTGTATATGCTGAGATTAATCTCTGGAACCACGGCACCTGTCTGAAAAATTTTTTCACCATTTTAAAGGTGCATTATTCCAGATGGACATAGGCTACTTATGTCAAGTTTATACTTATAATAATTAATTGTTAAACCCTAACGATGTCGGACCGGGCCGCTAGTTTAACAATAAATGCACACACAAAAATTAAAAGAAACGATCAAATACGATAACAATATGTAAGGATACTACTTATTACATTTAAAAATCTTTTCAAATAGACAACCCTAACAGAGAACATTAAAATAAAATATGTATTTTAATTTTGTAGGTATAGATAAAATATCAGCTACTAGATATATTTTGTTTGGTGATTTACTATTATTAATATTATTTTAAATTTATTACTTCCTTGTTAATACTGAAAGTATGTGAATTTATTTAGTCATGTTTTAATTTTTTTTATTATTACTGTCAATGTAAATTAATTAAACATTTTCGGAATTATTAATTACTGCTTTTTGCCTTCAAAAATAATTGTGAATTTTCTTAGCCTTATACAATAAATGCGACACATGTTCACGTATGTTTCAAAGAACCGACATTTGTTCATATAGAATACATCTGACATCATCCTCCGAAGATAATTAATTGATCGCATATTCAAGATCACGTTTCACAGGCGTTTTGAATATTCCAATATTGTCAACAGTATAAATAAATAAGATTAATACAGCGACAATCATCATTAGACATATACTAATTCCTGTTACAATATAATACAAGTCTTCGTCTATCATTCTTTCAATGAGTTTAATGACAAATATGCATTGAATATTTAATATTGTATTAACAGTATTATAAAGTTACATGATATTTAAATCTATTTAACTAGTTCTAGCTTTAATAGACGTCGGATTACCGTTCTTAGTATTCTAGTAAATACTGCTAATGATTTTGACGCGTTTAATTATTCAGCGTTAGTATAGCTAATATTTTTTTATATTTTAATGGCTATGGAACTCTGGTTTAATGAATAGTTTTCTAATGAGTTCATTAACAACATTGTTGACAGAACATGCCGTATCGCTCACAGCGAATAACTGCGGCTTACAGAAAACAGTGTTTAACGTATCGATTCTCGCCTTTAACGAATAAGTGTTGTTTTATTTTAATGTTGTTGAAACAAGTGTTTTATTAACACTTCAGTGCAGAACGCTTCGGACGGTGACATCAAGCTTGGAATTATTTATGAAATGTTCACGCACTTATGCTTTTATTATCCAAACGTAATCTTGTTTTAAGTAAGTGCGCATCTTCAGTGCATTTAAAACATGAATTTTATCTCATGTTATAAATTGCTTTTTCCTGTCAATGCGTTTGTTTGTTTTGGGATTTAATTTGTAATTGTTTTTACGATAGAACTAAAGTTTGGTCTCTTTCAACGGTCATAAATTCACTCAATGGCGCCAGGATCTTTTGCGGCATGGACATACACAAATGTGACGTCACAAATACACACGACATGAGAACAAACATTTAATTGTCACACAAATGTCGTGTCACCGCCGAGAACCGTCACTTAGTAACCATTAGAGCATTAGATAATACTGACGTGACGTAACCACTAATAATATAACTAACTAGAAGTAGTAGTAACCTACCCTCGCTTCGCTTCAGAAAATCTACGACTTAAGTACAAAAATAGCATCCGAATTGTTTTACGGATGAGTTACAGTTCTATGAATTAGAAACATTAATTTTCCGGGATTTCCCCGGCATTCCCCGGGATGAAAAGTATCCTAGACTATAGACTCATGTTATAATCTACTAATATGCCAAGCGTAATCGAAATTTGTTGTGTTTTAGTGTGATACGTGGGCGGGCAGACAGAAGGATAAAAATTCCAAAAAAATATGTATTGACTTCTATATCAAAGTCCAAAAATCCATATTCTCCATACTCTTCTATCTCTAAAAAATACATCATGTACAAATTGGGCCCTGTTACTTTGCCGAACACAGTCGCCACATGCAACATATTATACTGATTGATTTTTGTATGTCAATTTGTCAACTAAAACGGCGTCGGAATATGTCTCTATATACTAGAAAGAATAACGAACGTACAACACGTAAAATATTGGTGCAACTCTACACATATAAATGGTCAAAACAATATAAATCTTTCTTCACCACAATGCAGAAATAAATTTCAACTCCTGCGCTTTCAATGAAAAAGAATGCTAAATAACATTTATTGTTATCGGTGCATAACTTGAAACAATGTTGTAGCTTTCTCAGTGAGCCCTGAATTGGTACAAAATTGTAATATCTGTATTATAGTCCAAAATATACGGCTTGAAACGTTGTCCGCACGGTATACTGTTTAGTTAGGAATTAATGAATTTGTAATTGTTTCCTCAATATTCCGATAGTAAATTCAATTACCTGAATACGATTTCACAATTAGTAATGCTGAATATAAACTACTGGTGGTTAGAGGTTCGCGTAAGAATTATACTATCAATATTATTATTAAGTCATTAATACTAACACTGGTATAATTATCTTTCCGTGAAGTCTGCTTGATGATGTAGTCTACCTTCCTGATGTAGTCAGTCGCCAAACGACTCGTCGTGTTCCGGCTGGGGGTTCGAGATCCAGTACATAATTTCTGTATTTCTTCTCATATTCTGGCCGTCAACTCATCAGTGATACCTTTAGTCTTGCTGATGACCATGGGCGACAGTGACCACTTACAATCAGGCTCATTTGTCGGCTATTTACATAAAAACAATTATATCTAAAAAGTAATACTTTTTAATAAGCCACGTGACAGCTCATTGCTAGGTTGGCCACATGTTAACGCCGCCCATGGATATGGGTGTAGCTTTATGTACGTAGGCGACAAGGCATCAAAGTTCTTAATTTATTTTTAAATAATAAAAAAAAATGTCTATTATAATATTCCCGCCAAACTGTAGGGCATTGAATCGATAAAATGCTCTCAAAATGATTTTCTTTGCTTATTACATAAAGATCAATAAAGTCCCGACTAACATAAACACAAAATATCAGTAAAATTGGTACAGGTGACAGCCCTAAAAAATCGTTAAGATGATTTAAAAAATCGTAAAAACAATTACGTTTTGATACGTGTTCCAGATCAACATAAGCTACTAATCCTGGCAGCCCTGACATCATGTTCGGTTCCGGCACACGTGTTTTTCAAGATGTATTTATTATTTTATCGTCCACTTGTACACGCACGTCGGATGCCTCAATTTGTCACAGTTCCCACAGGAATGTTTTGTTATTATTTCTCAAGTTGTTCCGCTGATTAACTCGCCGATGTTTGTATCAGAACGCGTGATACATTTCAGCGATAAACATGACAGCTCGTGAACTGTACAGTGGTATGATGGATTATAACTGAAACTGCCCTGGTTCAGTAAAAATGTATAAATTGAATAAGTTTTATGCGGTTGCTGCCAATATCGCTTTACGTTCACGAAAGCAATTAATGTTCTTAGTTCCCATTGCTAATCACATTATAAAAAATAATATTAAATGGCATTTTTATAATAAATTTTATATGGCAATATTATTTGCACTAAACTCTACATGATTTTTATATATATGGAGCGTTCGTTACTGTTGTGTAATTAATAAAAAAATAAAAATGATTTCACTGTTCTGACACACGCATACAAGTATGACAATTAATAAATTAGAATATTAATATTAAGGAATAAAGCAGATTTAACAAGATGCTTAATGTTATTTACATTTTGTATGTAATGAACTGAACTACGGTATGCTAGTAATGTTATAAAAAAACCAATTATAATTGCTTTGTATTGACCAACATTATCGCTATAAAAACAAAAGCGTCAGTGATAATAAAATTGTTAGCTAAGGTCCAACGTACACCACGACCGTTTGTACCTAATTAAGGAATGCACCTGGCGCACGCGTGCCGGCGCTTAATGTCACTTTATACGTTACGGTTCACTTTACCAGCGTCACATGACCTGTGGTTGGAGTCGTGAACGAACTAGACATCTCGACTTTCATTCCTCGTCATGTCGTGGAAATATACAACAATCAATTCAGATGCTTATCTGCAGTATTTTATCCACAATAATTTTTATGTTATATCTTTATTTTTCTAAACAAATGCATTAAACTTGTAATAACTACGATACCTTGTTCATTTGGAATAAATGTTATCAATATCATATATCCCAAAAGATTTTCTAATCAAGGCCAATAAGCAGCAGTTTGCTCCTGTCAACGAATGTCGGATAAGTGACCCTACAAAACAGAAATGTTTTTTTTTGTTTAAATTAAATATCGTATGGTAAAACGATCCAATTAATTAGCAATATGTAATCCTGTAAAATAAAGATACTGTTTTATACACAGCAAAACCATTTATATATTAAAATCTCCTTATTATTGATTGGACTCAGTTACCGTCGCATGTCTCAAGTTATGCTGGTTATTTAGTGTGACTTTCAAGCAGCGTTAACTGTAATCAATGTTTTTTTTATATCGGGTTATGTGTTATGAGATTGCAACATTGTATATCAACATTTTTAATTGCAGTCGTAAATTAAATTGATTTGTCGCTAATAAAAATCCAGTGAAACACAAATTTACTCAATATTCTTTTCTGGACTAATATTTCATTGTGCAGCGCGCTTGAGGAACATACAATTTTTCTCTAATTAAAATAGAATCGCGGTTCTAACAGCTATTCCTTAACGAAAAATATGTAAGTCAGTCGGTTAGTAAATTCAACATTCCATACTCTTTATAGGTGGTCTGAATTTAATTTTGAATTGACTGAATTTAACAAATACTTTTAGTATTTAAAAGTTTTTTGGCAATTAAAAATGACTTAATCGTCGTTTGGTACAGCGAAACTATCACGAGGATACCAACGTAGCCGAGAGTTCTCCGTAAAATTCTCGAAACTCAGTGAATTCTTCCTATTGGCATTGGATTTGTACATTTTAATATCGGAATCCAGCAATGGGGTAGTATGGATATGAATATGTAGAATTCTTGTTCTGTAGGTGGTCTCTGATTTATTACGGGGCCAAAATCTCATAGCGTGTGACATAAACAGATCTCCCAGTAGGTAGTAGTAGGCTCATGCAAAATAACTATATTTATGTCGTAGTTTAGTTCTGACAAAAGTTATTCGATATGTAAATAACATGTCAAATGGAATAGGTTTTATAGGTCAAAAGTCGCAGTAGCGTGAACTGGCCGCGACTTTGGCGAGTTCGAATCAATATTCAGCGCACGAGCGCAGCTATTCAATTTGCGTCCTCTTCACCGATGTTTTCCATAATAAAATTGGTTTTATTTGATTAATAACATTGTTAACGATGTTAAATAGGAGACTCGTAATTTGTCCGTATTTTTAAGAATTCTTTCTATGTCCGGCGTTTGGAAAATTATTTTGTATCAGTAGCCGAAAAATGGTTAGTAGGACAACATTGGTCAGTAGTTATCACGGATATCCGTAATACTAAAGGCTTCACCAAGGCAGTTCCGGTCGAGAAAGACTTTGTAATTTGTATCTAATCGACTTTTCAACATTGATATCGGAACACGTAAAAACATTTCCTGGGGAATTGGAAATTAGTCAGGTGAAAAACCTTTCCACCATATGCATGACTATGTTCGGAGATTGAACTGGGTGGTAGTGGGGTGGGCTGGTGTGCCCGGAAACCTCCAAAAGCAGGAAGCAATCGCCATTGCTTCGTCCCTTGTACAGCATCGTGTAGCACGAGCAAGGGAGATAGATTTAGCCTCAAAGATAGATTGTGCTTACACCTACAATATGATATTGTAATGAAGAGGTCCATTTCTTTACTCAAAATTAATTATATATATTTATTTACTTATTGATCCTTTACCAGGCCCAGATATTACTTCATATATTATGTCGCCGTGTCACTTTCCCAAAAGTTACCTAACTTAACAATGGCGACGTTGTCGCGTTGCTGTAATGGTAAAAATTTCAAAGTCAGTGACCTATTTTTTAAGGTAATGAGTTGGCTACGGTTCCTGAATCAGCAGCCAATCTTGTATTCCATGTCTAGGTTAGATTTTCTTCTAATTATTTTTAATGATTAGCGTTTTTTTAACAAAATGTTGAAATTATCAAGATGTTAATTTTATCATGGCGTGTCATGGTTGTCTCCTATTATGGTAGGCAAAAATTATACATCATTAAACGCTGTTCAGACACTCCCTTTTCGCTTTTAGATTGTCATCAATTATTTCGATTTGTTACTATTTAGCAGCTATTCTTTACGAAGTCGTCATCTTGATCTTTATGTCTTAATGTCCCCGTCCACCACTAATACACAATTTTGCCCAAATTTGACCAAACCACCAAAGTATAAAAAGGCGTTCATTCTTAGTAATCTTTTTTTACCGGCAAAGTTCAGGGAAAGATTGCGTGAGCAAGACTAATATTATCCTTGTTATAGCAGCAGACACTACATTAACAAACTCATAAGTTATGACATGTTACTGCCGTTACGGACAATGTCTGGTCACGATTATCTTTCAAAATCCTGTTATTATAAAAATAGCTAAGGCTTCATGCTATTGTTAGCAATCGCGGGTATTCAAGAATTTCTAATTCTAAAAGCAGCTGACCAAAAATTTTATTTTAAATATAGAACGACATCCGCTATTTTTCGCGGAGTTCGACTCTTGTATTATATCTTCATGTTAACAAATTAAGCGTATTTATGTGTTTCGGAATTGAAAACGTAAATAATTTAATTTTACAATTAAAATAATTATAATTATTATAATGTTTAAGTTTTGTATAATACATAATACATACATACATATTTACATTATCTATAATGGTTTTGTAAAGAGAAAGTGCGGATTTTTTGAGTTTGTGTTTATGTGGACCATTTTCGGAACCATGATATCTATTTGAAAGTTATTTAACCATTTGAAAGGTACATTATTCTGGATGAAGATAGGCTATAAATTATCATGTATGGATATTTAATTGTTTGACCCGAGCGAAGTTGAGGCGAAGTTGCTTTATAAATACAGTTGAGTACAATAATTGAAATTAAATGTTATGGTCTGCAGCTTATGCTATGAATATTTATTTATTTACTAAATTTGAAAAGAATTGGAGTAGTATTTCAAGTTGATCAAATTACATGAATTGGTATTAAGTTTGACGCCTCATTTGATGTGCTGGCGACTATCCTCTGTATGAAACAAAAAATATTAATAGATTTTTAATTTTTGTAATTAGATTAATCAAATAACTGTTTTTAAAATTTGGCTCCGACTGATGAATGCAACCGTATCTTGCAAGTTGCACCCGGTGTCAGATGAAACGTATAGCTCGCGTGATACAGTAGTCATCACCATAACTGACAGATTCATCTGGCTGGACGCCCGGTGTTCGTGGCAGGTCAACGCTGGATACGATCCAAATGTACAGCTGGAATCAGCTTGGTTAGATTAGGTTTTTCTGTATAGTTATCTCTGTATCGTTAATATATCCGATCCGTGATTATTCGGTAATGTTATATTTTATGACAATCAAAATAATACAGGAGAAGGATATCCTGTGTAGGTTTAAGGTTATTTGAAAGAATGCGTCGTCCATAAAAAAAAGTTAACTAATTTCTGGATTTTGTTTGAAACAGTTTTTGATTTAAGTATAATTATTGGTTCAATTGGAGAGAATTGTGGTCCTCTTTGAGATAGGTACCTATAATTTTTGTATGTACCTACTTTTTTTAGTAGTCTATATTTGCCATACTTGTTAGTTATAATATTTTTCCATACATATTGCTAGGTACATAATAAAATATTTCGATATTACAATACGTTGTTCTTATTATTCTTCTTCTTATTATAATAGTCGAGTTTTAAAAATATAGTCAGAACAAGGTGAACTTAGATTAGGTTGGATTATAAAAATTCTAATTACCTTTAGTTCAATTAACTAGCAGATAATTTATTTTGATTGTATCAGATGTCATCTGTTTCCATACTACTCTATCCTTTTATTTTGTCTCTCAAGTCTCTTTTCAAAAAATCCTATGTCCGTTAAACTTTATATAATGCTACATGTACTATTTTTTCCTCACGGTATAAGCTGGATGCGCTCTAAATCTGGTATTAATCTAGAAATGAACTGGCAGTAGATAAGTTTTTATTTTGTAATGATATGAAGCACATACATATGTGATTCAATGTTTTTGATTATTTGATTATGGAGCTGCAAAATGCATGATACTTTAAATCTTCTTGTAGTTATTGTTTTTTGTGTTGCTTACATGTTTAGGGCCGCAATTAAAGAAAATCATACCTTTTGACTGAAGTTTAAAATTGTGAATGTAAGGTTTTATACTACCAAAAACGTATAATGTCGAAGAGTTGGTATCACACAACACTTACTTGTCGTTGTAACGAATTTTATTTTAAAGGTTTAACCAGATTATGATACGAGTTATTATGTTATATTAGTGCCTCTAGTAACGAAATACTAATAACACACCAGGTGCTTTCCACAATTTAACTCAAAATGTTACACGTGTTGTGTTTTAGTAACACGTAAATAGTTCCTCAGTAAGTCGTATTAAAAATTCTAGATCAATAGCGAATCGGGAACAGTATAACTTGGTGTAGTGATCAGGACCATGAAAAGACAACGAGACTGAAATTAGGTTGCAATGAATGCGCAAGTGACCTAATATCGAAGAGCGATCCCAGTTTAAACACTTTGACCCAGTCCAATTGTTACCCGCGATCTCCATTCAATGCACCAGAATAACAAGATACACCCTTGGCTATTGTGTAGGTACATTGTTCTGAAGATAATCACAATTGAAATGCTGAAGTTAGCCATAGAAATAAGATACTTTACAGTTGATGCTATCCAACTGTTATGTAAATAATGATGAATCACATTTATAAGACGCTCACATTACCTGCTGAGTGCGTGATTTCATCTTCAAATCCGGGATAGGTTACAATTATACTGTCAATTATTTTTATTCGAGGATCATGTTTGCGGCTTATTGAGTATCCATACTACCCAATACTTGTTCACAGCAAAGGAAATTAATGTGCGGTAATCTAATAAAATTATCAGGAAGATTTTCAGCCAATCTCAGCCAAAACCGTAATATATAAATGTTTTACTTAAATTCCAAAATCAATTGACTTATAGACAATGCCTTAAACGGTGTGTCCACAATCGCAAAATTTCACATAAAATTAGCCTGTGTGACGTAGGTGATCACGTTGGAGTTATTTTTCTGAATTTGTACGTCAAAGATTCTTAAATAATAGAACATCGCAGTCCTTAATTATTCAATTTAAGGAAGTCTAGCGATATTTCGCTTGAAGTTGCAACCAGCTATTGAATACAGATGTAAGACTAATTAGGTTCTACTATTTCTGCTCTCGAGCTACCTATTCAAAGGAAATGATGTTTTTGATTTCTTTCTAATTCTAGAGTTACTGATTTTGCTTTGAACTAGGAATAGCGTCAGGAAGTTTCCATTCAAATCTCGAACAAGATTGATAACTGCGCTGTGAAGCAATTTCGTCTCTTGAGAACTATTTTGAAATATAAGAAATCTGAGTATAAAACCTGACGCTCCCGAAAAGGTTATCGACTGCTGTCTAACTAAAACAATATTTTGTCACTAGATGTCAGCCATCCAATTCCCGACCACGTCCGGTATCACTGAACTCCGTCAGTACCGTACCATTTGCCTAAATCACAGTGAGTCAATCCCAAATGTTAGATTATTGTTGACAACAACAACACATGGCAATTCGAACTGTTAAATCGCCAACGAACCTTGCCCGGGAAGCCTGTCAACGCCCGCATGCTCGCACAATCCTGTCAATTAGTCAAGATTTCTTTGACCCACTTTTATTTCCATTGTCGTTTTTATTTCTGCGGGTTCATTGGTTTTGGATTAAAGTGAACAAAATATGACTATTATGACCAAAATATTACGTTTACTAGCAAATGCGAAATTTCCCTTTTTGTCTACTATGAAATCATTTTTAAAAGAAGTAGTGAGGCTTATTAGCTTTGTGAAAATTATATATTGTTTAAATATTTATCATGTTAGCACATATGTATATGAAACTATAATGAGCACTTATTCATTATATTAAAAACCGCTTTTATAAACTATTTGGAAGCATGGGTCCCACTGAAATATCAGGTAGCTGTGGCTCCCACACGCCAATTCCGAACCTTTTCTGTCTTGATTGTAACTATCTATTATGGTCAATTCTGTAGGTATGTACATATTTTAAGACAGAATAAATATGTTTTTCTTTCTTTATTTTCTTTCAGTTTTCCCCATTCTTATTGTCCCTTACGACTTCTAACTGCCTAAAGCATTTCCCTTCACGTTACTTAATGCGTAATGGGTAGGATGTACATATGTTCCTTCCTTCATTATTTTATTATTCAAAATAATTCATCAGCGTTGCATATAATTATATTAGTATAACCACGAGGACTAACTCGGTTTTATGTTACTGTCGATGCACATAACCCGCAACAAAAAACTTGCGCAATTCCAGGAATGATTTTTATTATGGAACCATAAAAGCTGATCGAGAGAAATGGGCATTCTTGTCGTATTACGAGCACGTTATAGGTCATATCTCAAGTTTTACACGAGGAGGCTCTAGTAGCACGGGCATGACCATTACAGAGGCTCTATCGAAAATTGCAAAACTTCTGCGAGCTTCCATCGTCATAATAAATTCATTTAACGTGAGCTACACGGAAATGGTCTATGTCATGAGCGTAGCTTAAAAGCTTATTTTGTGGGTGTCGTACCTTAAGGAGATTTTTAGATCATGGCGATTAGAAGTGATTTATTCATTGATAGTGATACACAATAAAGAAATGAGGACCCCAGATGATACTATAATTTGACATATTCAGACTTTAAATTCATTGCGATTCAAAAGTATATTTCACTTTATGTAACATTTAGATTTTTAATTTACGCACGTCAATCCGCAAAACAAAAAATCCAAAGGAAAGAGTTAATGATTGGTAACCATGACAAATGCCCTTTTTTGCATTTACTTTCTCTTCCTCAATCTCAATCTCAATGGAGATTTATTTTCTTTAGTAAATATATAACTAAGTTTAACTTTTATAGTGGTGCTGTTTATTTTCAGTAACTAAGGACCTAAGGTATAAAAACAATTTTTCTGTCGTAGTAAAAGTCCATAAACCTTAAAAAAGATAACTGCGTAAGATAACTTTTCTGTAGTGGTCACTTTAATTTAGCGGAAGAGGTAAGTACCTTGCCCACAATCGAAACTAAGGCGCTATTTCTATTGAAATCGCTCGTCGACGCCTATGAAGCCACGCAGTAACGATCCCCAAGGCACCCGAACTTCGCAATTTATTAAGGCCAGCAAGAGGAGCTTATGTTATTGAAAAGGTTCCGCAATATATTACGGTTTTATTTCCGTATCACGCCCACGGGAGGTTTCTAGGGACAAATTGAGAGTGACATTCGAGTTCGTTCGGTACCGCGTCCGAATATTATTTTTAACGACCATGAAGAAATGTGATCAATTTTTTGTACCGTCATGCAATAAACTAGCAGTAAGACTGGTCTTAAACTCGGAGACTTTCGGCCTTCTTAAACCAAATTTAGTAAGCACTTTTTATAAGTCCGAGAGACTGGCAACTTTGCGTCTGTGCTCAAGGCTTTGCAGATTGATTTCGATCAGCTGGATCACCAATGAGTTCAATGCTGGTAGATGATATTTGGCAGCTCTAGTCCAAATATGACGACAGTACTTCACTCACGATCGAACCTGAGCTTTGTTCGGGGTTGAAAGCAGATTCGGTATGAAGTATCGCCGCAACTTCGTAAGAACCCGAAGTTTCATTGCAGTCGCTTTAGCCTTGGACTCATTGAACCGACCAAAGTTGAGATTCAAAAAAACTTCAATTCCCAACAATTGAAGAAGGTCAGAGCATTCCAGGGATATATTCTGAAAAGTAGGAGCCTAGGTGAACGGGCTTGTCTGGGCGTTGAACAGACACGTTTTTGTGACTTTGAATCTAACAAGATTGGCTGTTGGCATCGGATACTGCTCGCCATAAGTTCAACTATGGCCTCTCTTTCGGACAGTATTTCGTCCCTACTGTACTGTCATTTCCATACCTATAAATTTTCATATAAAAAAAATACATCAACCAGTAATAACACATTGTTAAATAGTTTGACTTCAGTCGGATTGAACACGTATGACAAAATGGTATTTAAAGTAAATATTATATATAAATAGTTATAGATAACAAAAGAGGTTTAACAGGGAGAAAATATTCCATTATATAACAGCGTTGCTGTTAAAGATTAAAATAGGTGATGCTTAATCAATTTATTTACTAAGTGAATTACTAAGATTTTTTAATAAATTTTATTGATACGTTAATTAATATTTCACCTAATAATAAGCTCGCTGTATCTATTTTATCATTGATAGAGCTTTCTTCGCTCCGTACTGGTATTCATTAAATGCTTGTTTTTTGTTCCGCTTTGAATTTTAAAATTATTCATCATTCTTTATAATGTGATAATTTTGAGCGCCCAACCCATTTGTGTCTTTGACAACAACTTCGATTACAACTGATGATCGTGAAAAGTCTCGAAAGAAACCTTAATGTCATTAAGGCAAAGAGATAATATGTGTATATGAGAGATAGGCAAAGAGATGATATTTTCAGTTTGTCTTAAATATTTATGTGGCAAAAAATATAGACACCATAGTTAGTGAAAGTAAAAGTTGTTAGGGTTATTTAAAACAAGATCACCTTGTTTCCGCCACAATTTGCATTCTGGTATATTTATTAGTCGCGACCGCCCGCCTGCCCCTGATCTTCGCTGCGGTAACAATAAACCTTCACTAACTGTGCCTTCAAGCGTTTATACACGGTGTCATGTATATCCATTATGTGTTTGCATCAAGATTGAAGAGTTAAATCTGGAATCAAAGAGTATCAAATCAAAAAAATCTCCGTTATACTGGATCAAAACAAGGACCTTTTTTTATCTAAATTGGTGTAATGTTTTTTATTGGCATAATGGATAATAGAGAGTTTACCGGAGTTTTTGTTTTTGTCTTTCTGGCTACTTCTACTAAGGCTATTTACTTTTCTAGCTATTCAATTATCTATCTGTCTATATGTGACGTATGATTATTAAATTTATATTAATGTTATAAAGAGAGAGCGCAAATTTGTGAGTTTCTGTGTATTCGAAGGGTAATCCGCATGCCACGGTAATAGGTTCATATTTTTCTTGACCTTTATGTTGAACTTACAACCAGACCTTCAAATTTTAACTTATTTGTAAGATAAGACAGATAATATCTAAGAAAATACTCTTTACAGCGAATATCATGTTTCAAAGAAATGTTTAACATTACTTATCGCTGCTAACATTTAAGTAATTTTGGGGACCTTTGTGTAAAAGCGAGGATCGCAAAAATTTATAAATTTATTAAATTTATAGCCTTTATCTAAAAAGTGTAAAAGGCAATTATAGTACCTTGCATTTAATATAAACCTAGCGGCCCGTCCCGACTTCTTGCAGGTTGATCTATCTTACTTATTATCTTTTATAAATTAGTTCATCACCTTAGACATCATCACCTCTTACCATCAGGTGGGATTGTTGTCAAGCATTAACTTATTTTATGTAATAAAACATTGTGTAGGTGTAATCCATAAAATTCTCTAAATAGCGTAAATAAATTGTCCTCGAATGTTTTTTCTTTCATTCTTTCTTTATTATATATATCTTGAGTCTATCCAGAATACGTTCAAATGAGAGATTCGAAGCCACTGCAATCGAAGTTTACGCAGTTAATTTAGTAATTAACCCATGTATAACTAATAGTTAGGTTATGTTAACTCTAGTTAGTTCTATATCAACCTCACACTACTACTACCAAATTCCAATTTGGAATCGGTCACAGTCGCGTTCCGATTCCTATAGATGGGAACATTTTCAATATTTTTTTTACGTTTCAAGTCGATGTAATATTTACCAAATAAAATTTACTGAAGGTCTTTCAATGATAATATGAAATTGTCCTGTCATTGATCACAATGTCATGAAACAACACAAATTGTAATGCAAATGTTGTTTATTAACAGGCTCGACCAACCAAGTAATTGGTGTACGGTGCCAATTATTGCGACTCTCGATAATTAATTAACTGTCATTACCAGTTCCGATTATTGGACAGGCAAGTTTTCCGACCTGGCAAATGGGTTTAATATGATCGGTCTCTCAAAGGTATACAACTAACAATGACTCTAATATATTTAATTAAGACATTTTAAATATATCTGAAAAATTTGTCGCTTGCGAAAGGCGAATAGACCGATCGGACTGAAACAAAATGTCGACTTATTGTAATTAAAATTATAATAACATTAAAATTATGTTACGACATGTACTACAGAATAGTTTAGAGACCGCACTTAAAGCTTAAGATCTAAAAATAACTCATTACTTGTCGCACGCGAAAGGCGAATAAAACGCAGGCGCACCCAATTCACTGATGTAATCATAGTGACTGGGTGATTCGCTCACATGCGCAGAGCGATGTCTCGCCGCGGAGGTAAGGGCAACGGGGTCGAATTGTATACAATAGTTATTACAGGCAAATAAATCGCGAGCGTATGCATACAATCCCGAACTGGGGTAGATCTCAAATAGTTCGTACCATTGTGTTAATTGGATAGAAGAAGAGGTCATTTTAGTAAAACCATTTTACTTTTTAATTTTAGTAGAGTAAAACCAGGAAATCTCATGCAATACAAGAAGCAACTCACCTGTTATCTGGCTTACCAATTTAAAACGAAGAATTTTAACTCATCATAATATTCGACTCGTTAGAGGGACGATGGAAGGCGCGATTCTCTTCTAATAGTCTTAATTGAGAACAACAAGAACGTAATCCCACGGTCTCACTACAGATTGCTGAATGGATTCGAACCCCGAGAGCCAATGTCCGAAGACCTACGATAAGCCTTAACGATCACTATATAAAACGATAGTAGAACATGCTCTACGAACAACAAAAACCATTGTGAAACTTTAACATTTTTCCTACGTTGTTAACTCGATATATACGCTTACGATTAACACAAGCAAGACTTCAAGTTCCTTATTAGATATATGTTTGCATATATGTAATAAAAATTATACAATTTCACATTTTTGTCTGGTGTAAAATTGAAAGCAAGGTGTTGACGATAAATAAATAAATAAACTTTAAAAATTATTAGCATTTGGAATATAAATGAAGAGTCTGCAACTCTCGCGTATTAATTAAACTATTGGTTCCATACACTCCTCATGAGTGACGCCTCGCCTTATGAGTCACCTGTGATTGTGAACGACATTGACTGTTATGGCGTTCTGACCTTCCGCGCGTTGCTCGCTGACGTGACTAGGATTAACGAAGTGAAATGCTCATGGAAAGATGTCCCTTTGGGCTTTGGTGGCACAGCTCATGACACACACCTATCACCAATGGCGAAATTATTTTTGGGTGGCGTAAAGCCAGTGAAAATTTTTTTTTAGTTTTTACTCTAACAAAGTCTTTCTATATCTACGACGGGGCAGTAACACTTTCTGACAGATTAATTTTTGTTCAAGTTTTTTTGAATATTGCATTGTGAAGACAATTGAGTATGTTCATGCCACACACCATACAGAGTATCCTGTTCCAAGGATATGAGTGTGTCAAATATTTACGTCCACAAACATTGATTGCGCCCGCGATATTTTATGTAAAGGCATTTTAGAATTTTATTATTTAATGTTTATGTAATTTATTTATCAGTATTCTTAACAAGCTCCACTTTTTACGTTCCTAAAGTGTTGATGGTCTATTTGTGCGCCATCTAAATTTGACGAACCTCATCGTTCTATCGTAGTCTTAAAATCAACAAACCGCAAACTGGGTCGCAGCCGCCTGGAAAATGTTTAAGTCGCTCCAGGCTTTCAATTTTAAAACCATTCGTCGATACCAGGCAGCAGAAGCTAAAAATTGGAACGAAGCTCCCAGTATGCCCAATACACGCTTGCTCCAAGTTTAATGGCTTGCAAGATTGTGTGTTCCTAACGGACCGTTTTTAAAGCGTAACAAAGCTGTTTTTATTTATAAATATGGAAGATTATGTGCAAATTTTGACGTTGTAGCTCAGTTCATGGTGATCCTCTTTTGTGAGCATTGGGCTATTCCCATCAGACTTAAACGTTTTTGTGGAAAATAAATGTGTTGCCAATACTTGTGCTATATAATTAAATTGCTTTCTGGCGTATTTTATCGATGATTGACTTTTTTTTTATGTTAATAGCCGACATACGAGGAGACGAGCCAACTGATGGTAAGTGGCTACCGACACCCATTGACATCATTAAAACCAAAGGTTTCACTGATGCGTTGTGATCCAAGAAATGAGAAAAAGTAATAAAGAAAGTACCTACTGACACTCGAGCCCCCTAACGTAACACGAGTCATTTGGCGGCTGACTCAAGAAGGTGGTAGCTAGCCAGGCAGGCTTCACGGAAATATAAGAATACCAATTATAATATTAATAACTTAATAATAATACTAATTATATAATCCTTATGCGAAGCCCTACCACCAATCAGGGTGGCTGCTGTAGCCTCTTACGACATACATACATGCATATGTGCGTGTGTGTGTTTAGTTAATTAATTAACCTCAAGCCAGATCAGTATTTATGCAACAATTACATTCGGGTATCTACCACTCAGCATCATTACTTAACATCTACATATATACATATATATGTCGGAGATGGTCATTGGTATATACGTGAAACGAAACACAGCACAATATCCGAGTGATGGCAGTACCGCCGCGATGACGTCGATACTCGGCTAACATCGTGCTACAACAGAGCCTAGCTAGTGGAGTGACGCCGGATGGAGCCACAGTTTACATTCTGCGGTCGGATTATACGCCCACGCTATGTTCGACAATGCTGCTAAATGAGTTAATAAAAGACGTCAGCTGAAGGGATTACCGTATTTTATTTTAAATTATTTTGATTTCATCCTGACAAGAAGCGCTAACAACGTACCGAATGTGCGGTAAAAATATTTGTTTTTGGAACTTGCTTTCTTATAATAATATTAGTGCAGTTATAGCACCCGCTAGTGTTGTACAACCATCATTGTAAAAATAACATCCACTACTTACTCGCCGATGTCTTGCGTTAAACTTCTGTAGTCTTAGGACGTTACCTTATACATTAAATGAATGAATATTTAGATACAAATCATTAAATTGCACTGTCTCATGACAGCCTCGTTAGTTCTGCGTAATGGACCGAAAGAAGAGTTTTGCGCTGAGTTCGCATATCGTAAAATAAAATGAGATAAAGCTCCTCTCTGCATGCCATGCCATACCTAACACAGTAGGTACTAAACTATATTCTGCAAAGCTGGACACGGCGTTCCATTTCTTACCTGTTTTTTTCATTTCACATTTCATTCATCTCGTTTCGGTCTCCTTCTAGTCCAATTGGCTAGCCTAATGCTATTGTGAAATTGAACACACTGTGCAAAACCTAGTGAACAATTCTGAAATTTATTCGCGATGTTGTCCTTCTTCGAAACAACTGTTAATGAGTTTCAAATATATACCAAAACTAACGGCCCCGTCCGACTTCGTTTGTGTTGGACTATCAATTATATATACATGATTATTACAAATTTTAATTTTTTTTTCCATAATTAGCCATCCTTACGTTAACGGACATGTTATATAGCTTATCATCTGCGCAATCACGTGTTCTGACCACAAACCAATTTTCATTAAGATCGGTCCAGCCGTTTTTGGGTTATTCCCAGACATACAGAGAAGCTCAACAGATTTATATAGTAGTATAGATTAAAAGCGTCCGCAATCTATGAGCCTCGAGGTATACTAGGACTTACCGTAGACCGGTTTTTTTTCTGCCATCTTTTTCTTTCTTGCAACTCTTTTGTTTTTTGAAATCCCGGTCATTCCGACACAAATATTGTTGCACTATAGTGGAAATAATTATGAAAGCAATACGAAAGCTGCAGTCAGCTCTTAAAATGAAAGGACTGACTGACCCAGTTCCAGGGTGGTTTTTATAGCGACACTGCGACCTCATTAGGGAAATGGAACGGAAAGGAACGCGCGCGTGGCCACCGTTCCATTTTTTTTTTTTGTAATAAAAGCAATTATCGTTACAGAGGTATGTTACACTCGCCATTGATTACCACTAAGAAAAGGTGTCCTCCGACATTACACCATTACTAGAATTGAACAACAAAAGTGGAAATGGACTGGCGACATGTTCCGTGGTAAAATGGTGACTCACCTGTACCTCCGAGGTAGAAGAATGGAACCAAACCAGACGATGGAAGAATGAATGACCCACAAAGTATACTAGAGAAAGATGGCTGCTTTATAGTACATGATGTACTTTAGTTATATTTCAACGTTATGGTAATAACTGGCTCTCGACGGGACGCGTCCATATTACGTTATTTTTACATAAAATATGTTAATGGTAAGTGGTTATGAAGTCTAGATGTTGAACGCACGAACTTATAAAAACATATTAACTCTCCACTTAAAGACTCCCACGTCATAAGTAGGTGGAAACAGCGACGCGGCCAAGCTAGTCCTGAAAGTGGTCACCACCGTTGATCTATATCATCAAGGACGTCATCGACGTATTGCCAATGCGTTGCATTCATACATACCTAGTGACAATGCAATACCTATTTTAATATGCAATGGCTGTTTGAGACCGCTATAGTTTATAAACTATTAAAGTAACAGACATATTGAAGGAGTTCGAGTTTTCCGCGCGTCCGTTAAGACGCGAAGGTTGGAAGAAAAAATAATTTGTAATGATAACCATGTATAATACGTCAATACTGGATCGCTTCAACTGCCACGTGATCGTCGCAATAAAACAACATCGATGTAACGAACGTCTCAACGTATGCGATACGAACGCGAATGTGCGTTTGGAATCATAATATGAAGCGTTCAACGGATGCTGCGAAACGTTCGAAGGAAGTCAGGGCTGTCACAAATCGTCTAGTTGTTTTATATATTAAAAGCCGTTGCCGCGGCTAACGTGTCATTTATGCGCGTGTTAATAAAACTAATTCTTTAATCAAAATTTATTTAATGCAAGCAATCTTCTAGCCTGCTCCAAAAAAGGCGTCGGAGTTCTAAGATGTTTGAGTATTGAGTCTAGATAAATGTGTTATATGTATCGAAGTGGTATAAATAAGTAAAGTGGTATAAATTATGTATTAACATAAGAATCTTAACGATGCCTTTAAGTTGTGACCGATTTATTATTTCTATATAATAACGAGTTTAATAGAGATTTTAAAAATATTATTTAATAAAACTTACTCTTGATATTACTCTTGCTAGGGTTGCCTCAAATTCTCATTGATAATAATAATTGTGAATATATTTATCAGAATATTGTAAGTAGTTTTTGGGTGTTGCTTGTATGATCGCTTTAAAATTTAGTAAGTAAAGCATATAACTATCTCAGATCTCTGTTGTTGATTTATCTTATCTACCTGTAATACTGAGAATCCTAGTGCGGGGGCTTTGTACAAGCGTTTATTTATAATATAAGTACTGTCTGTGGGCGGGTCTTGTTTGCTACTTCGGTTATTTTTTTCACAAAGCGCACGTGCCTCGATAGCGCGCGTCGCCGGAAACGGAAATAGGTGCGCGAGCCGAATCGTAAAACGTACAAGCTTTTAAGTTGTTGCGTTTTGTACACTTAGTGGCCCACGTAACTTAACGAAAGTTTAGTTTTATTACATTTTTTTTTAATGCAAATCATAAAATTTTATGAAGGTGCATTTATGAATATTTTAATAGTCCCTCTGGGACGGGGACGTTGGGAGGAGTATCGCTGGAGATCCATATTTAGTTGGCGGAATTGACACACAAAATTAAAACAATGCAAATGAAATCCAAAGACAAATACATATATCTCTCTGTCGCTTGAATATTTATCCTGATCGGAATGCAAACCAGGGAAATCGCTCGGCAAGCACAAGTATGAGCAAGTATGAGCTATAATGTCGTCAATTTATTAGTGTAGACCGAAAAATTTACGTATCGTAAAACATATAAT
>PDGT01000009.1:2781321-2828981 GCA_003671415.1 Megathymus violae | reverse complement strand
ATGAGCAAGTATGAGCTATAATGTCGTCAATTTATTAGTATTTTTTTCTTATAACTATTACCATTATATTGCTCTTGGCCTCGACACTATATTCTATCTGTAAGTATTAGAATTAAACTAAACAAATACAAAATAACACTCGTATTGTTAATTAGTAGATTGCCCTCGCTTCGCTTCACAAAAGCTACGCCTTACGCTTAATGATAACACCTGCATTGTTTTAGGACTGGATTTTTCTCGTACTGTGAATTAGAAATATATTAAATTAAAACGTTTTTATATAAATATGGATTTCCATGAAACGAACTTTATGTATTAGGTGATACATAAGTGAAAACCGCAACGAAATCGGTTAAGCAGCTTCTGAGATTTTCGCTAAGAAACGCACAAACAAAAATTCTATTATTTTGGGTTCTACTGTGTTAATAACGACCCCTTTTAATAGTTTTTATCATATATCGTCCACGTATAGTACAGAAAGAAATCAGTTAAAATTTTATTATATGTATAGACACAGATCCATTAACTCCATTAATTTTATTTTAAACAATATATTTTTACGTGCCAAAGTAATTAGACAATATCCTAGGAACATGGGCGGGTCATAATTATTATTGTCCTCAACGATAAATCTTAATGAATGCAATTAAATATACGAAGAAAACATCAAAACATATCCATAATGCGTGCGAAAGGGACCCCCAAGGGCTCGGAGAAAAACTGTGGGCGTTTCCAAGGTAACCGACGATATACAACTTTATAATGATTGTGTAGACCGAAAAATTTACGTATCGTAAAACATATAATTATGATTTGAATTGTGAAAATGACAGGAACGAGACAGTTAATAAGTATCGATACCTAACCTTTTTACAAGCAAATTGAAGTTTGAATGAGCACTTCAAACAGTGATGTTATATTTAAGCAGGGTGCAAATTTGTAAAACAGTTGAAACTGAGTGCCCAATAATTTTATATATTTTATAATATATTTTTTTTTTACATTTTCCTCGGAACTTAAGCTTATACCGGTTGGATGTTGAGAAAATCCCCACAAAAAAGGTATATTTTTAAAAGCCTAGAAAAACGGCTTAACTGAAGCAACTACTACAGAGAAATATTGTGAACGAAAAATTTTTTTATCACGAGTCTAGTGATTCCTTTTTAAAAATTTCAGTCTACCTAAAAGTCAATCTTTTGTTATTTACAAATACAAAGTACTGTAAATGAAACGTTGTAACATATGAGTAAGTAATTTCGCGATAAAATATTTATCTGAGTACCTAGACAGTGTTTGCTTGATAAAAACAATTAATTTAAATTTCATATTGAAATAAAAGACAAATATGGATCAACAGCCTAGTTATCTGTCGCATAGATAAGATAATCTTCGAGAACTTTGTGCGACATATTCCCTTTCTCTGATTTCATATCTTCTGATTCCATATCGATAACCCAAGATAAAGCAGGTTGGATCAGAAAGTATAAGTACGTATTGTGTACACATCGAATACGAGTCATATAATGGAGTCTACATTGATGATCTCATTTAATACTGTATTGTTGAAAGATAACTTCAAAAGGGAATGATATCATGTACTGTTGACGGCATTTATAAGATAAACTCATGTCACTTTAGGTTTTTATAATGTATTATACGTAACAAATATTTTTTAACTCTCTCTCTCTCTAACATTGGTTGAGGAATGAAATGCAAATGAATTAACAAAAAGAATATGGTAAAGTAGAAAAACGCATCATAAAATGTTTGCCTGCCTGTTTCTTTCTCTCAGCAACAAATCCTCCAAATGCCCACATATGAATTTTCGTAGCGTGTTTTTTATTATATTATCTGTATGATATATATGCATATTTTACTCGTATACTATGTGGTTAAGGGATAAACAACTACCTAATAAACAAAAGTGAAATAATGAATATTTTTAAATCGACAAAACAAACCACTGGGGTATCGATGTTCTGCTTATACCACATCCCTACCGAAGATTAGGGTTGCACTCACTAAGATCCGTGGATCTTTTCGCTAAGGGTTCGCACAATGGGTGGGCAGATGTGCTGCAGGTAAATCAGAGCAGATGTTATAGAACAATAAATTGACGAGTACCTACAAGCGTTCTTGGTTTAATTAAATTACACTTCAAAAACAAATCTTAAATCTTGGGGCATCAAAATTCACGATAGAATAAATCTCATGGTAGGTTTTAGTTGACAAATACGAAGATTATATATATGTTTTCCTCATATCCTCGTGGGTTAAAACCTTAACCGTAAAGATTGATTGGCTGTAACCCATTGGCGACACCCTGGATGGTATGGGTGTCCTCTAGCAATTGTTAAGGTCGGCAATATTCCCCAACACTTTGCTCTGGTGAAACAGTTACTGACCATTGAAGCGTTGCAAGATCATTGCATAAATAAACGAAGGGCAGAAATATAATCGACCTTTTTTGAATAAATTCATTCAGTTTGATGGGTCACCATCAAGTTGTGATAGTTATCAAAGTAGAACCCTCTCCCCATTTCCTACATACGCTAGATATAATTAGACGTGATTACAACGCAACTCAAGTAGTGCGATATCATAGATCTATCATGGACAGCCACTAGGATTTATTTTGGCAACTATTCTTACCGATTGTGAACTTGTATCAATAATAATATATCACTTTCTTACTAAGATTTTTTCTGAATTTATTAAGAAAACACATTTTAACAATGTATTCATAATTTTACGTTAATTATCTATGTATACATATGTATAATAAAATACTAACTGATCGCTTTCCGTACATTAACGATATATGAGAAAAAACATTATTACGGGCCTTTATTGACGCAATAGAACCCAAAACAATAGTTGTTAGAATTTTTGTCTGTTTGTTTGTGCGTTTGTTCGCGTTAGTCTTAGAAACGGCTTAACCGAATTTGTTCTGGTTTTCACTGATGCATTGCAATAAGCATCACTTAATACTTTAAAATTTGTTTTATTGCAATCTAAGTACTATTTCTTAGCGTAAGGCGTAGTTCTTCCGAAGCGAAGCGAGGGTAGTTTGCTAGTATTTAATAAAATTATGGAATTTAATGTACATAAAATTGATAAACTGTAAAGAAAAATATACACAGAATATTAAATATTACACTATTTCTCGAGATAAGAACAACCAAGTTAAGCAGGACATTCAATAAAAAAAAAACATGGCGTCCTAATTAAGTTCTTTTAAAAAATGTTCACGTATAAAATCGCTAAAGCGTGAGCTCATCAAATCGAAAACCGCGCAGTGTTTTTTAACCTCACATTATTTGTCGCACAATTCCAATCTTTTTGCCATAGAAAACGAGAATAAGGTACTTGTCTTATATAATACTTCGGACGGAAAGGTATCATTGTCGGTGTGGTTATTTGTAGATGGTGAAGGTCTTATGCCAGGTTAGACTAAATTTTTAACTTCCTGTCTAGCCAATGCCCGATTAAAATGAACAGCGAAATATTTTTATGCGTTGTGATACAAAGTGGAAGTGTTAGTAATGAAGTATATATCAACTTCCTTCTTGACTGGAACATAAGCCCCTGCTACGACGGAGGCCACCGAGGACGGTTACCATTCACCCTCAGAAAGGCTCACCCTGGCCTACCCGCTAGTAACATCAAATAATAATTATAATAAAAAGTTTTTACGAGACATTCTATTACATTGCATACGCATAAAGATCCAACTAATATAAACCGTGCAAATACAACACAAAGGCCAGTGGCGGTCACCGGTCATAACACTGACAAGTCCAGTTGCTATCCAGACATGGATATAACATCGCCGCAAGTTTGCCGATGAGACAGGTGTCTAATGGACGCCGGTGACAGTTGGCTCCAATTTCACGGCCCGGTAAGCGTTGTGCAAAACATGACGGCTTTTTATTCAACCCCTTTGAATGGCCCTCTTAGAATGGATCTCTTAGAATGTAGAGATCTTTTTAAGCGCTCCGCGAATCTCACTCGGGATGCGCGATTTAATTAAAAACGTCGACAGACAAGCTTTTATTCATGAAAGCGGCTGCTAAACAGTTTTGTGAATTAAGATGTTTGTTTTGTTTTTGCTGGAAAATAAGGTTTTACTAAATTTTGCGGCCATTTCAATAATGTAGTGATAAAAATTATGTTTTTATTCGGAGGGCTCAGTACCGGTAGGAGTTCCACCAAATGGAGGATGAAATTCGAAAACTTGTAACATAATAATCCTTTGGGAAACATCCCTGATGTAAGCGAAATATCTTGTAATTCCTTTATAATGTAAATTTTTAGGCCAAAATCGCGTTTCAGGCATTCTTAGGGCACGAGTTTCGTTCGCCCCTGAAAAGTTTTAAGTAGGCATTGTCGAGGGTTTTCTCATTACATATTCTAATATGGTCCTTTAATTACATAATCGCATAATAGTCTCGTGGTTTCAATATTGGCCTGTTGCACGGGAGACTCAAGTAGGTACACAAATCCTGCAAGCAGCTCTGTTTTTTCAAAAGACGTGTTTATTACAAATTAATTATTACTTTCTTCGGTGAAGAAAAACATCATGGAAAAACCTGCTTACTCTCAAGTAAGAAGACTATGGAGAACTTGAGTGATCTCAAAGATTTATGAAGTCTGCTAATCCACCCTTACCAGCTTGGGAGACTGTTTCCTTAACCCCTTTCATCGTAAAAAGAGACCCAAGACCAAGCAGTAATACGATTATGAGTTGTAATTAAACGAGGATTCAAAACCTCCCTATAAGTGTCTCTAACATACTTCCATCGGGTGATGGACAATTTGACAGATACATCTATACTAGATTTTTGCTGTCCATTTTTATCGATATGCCAAATATTTAAACGCGTATTTTAACTAAAAAGAAGTTTGAAAAAGAATTTCAGGTTTAAATGGCTCCATGCACCTTTGCCTCCAAGCCTCCCTCCTCAGCTTGTGGTGTACCTGTCTGAATAACGGTCTAGGCGATGGACCCAAGTCCCTACAATTGGACATCATAGATTCGGTATAGGGTTATTAACGTAACTAGCTTCTTTCTACAGTCAAACGAGACATTGTTTTTAACATGTCAGCTGCTGTTTCGGAGAGCCAGTCAACAGGGTCGATTTCTCGTTTTTATTTTAGCCGGTAATATATGGATTATGCCTCTTGCACTGCGGATGTCCAATGTTGGCGGTGATCTTCAGATAGCCCGTCAACTTGTTAATCGTTATTGACAAAAAAATTTACTGCCGTCACTTTGAATATAGTTTCGAGCAATAATAAGGATATAATGTATTTTCTGTATTATCATGCCATGTATCTTTTCTTAAAATATCTCCTGAAGAACATCGGGAGCGCAGTAGAGTGTTGCGAGTTGGGCTCTTACGAATCCTTCAGTGACAAGCAGAGGTAGTGTATCACAAGAGGAGCAACAACGCGGTAGCTCGAGATTTCCGAGGTTCTCTATATGCATCGAATTGTCGCCCAGATCGTACATAATAGAACACCTCGTTTCTACATTGAAAATCATTTGGAATCACATCGGAACAACGACAGCTAACCTCGACCGGCCGCCATTTTGTATTTTAATTGTAAACATGCTCAACTGACTGTTATAAAGGCATTTATAGTTTTAATTCACTATATCGAAATCCTATTAAAAATAATGGTATCGTGCCAGTAAAGCAGTTGTATTAATTTTATCGCAGCCCTACATGACAACTGGCGACAAGCGATTAATTTATGTCGTGTAATTTATAAACATCTAACATTGGATATCGTTGCGATTTTCACGATATATTTTTTGTTTCAAATCTGTATTTATGCAAAAAAGTAGTGGTAGCAAAACGAGATAGAAACCGTACCAATAGATATAGCAACGTATTGTCTATACAATCATATATTTTACAGTTTTCGATGTAAATTTTAACTTAAAACCTCCCTTTCCTTATTCCCAGGAATGGTCAATTTGCGTACTTTTTCTTTTATATTTTTTTAAATATATTTTTTTTAGTAGATTATGTTGTACCTCATTAGAAATCCTTTCATTGTATCATTAAATAGTGCACTTAAATGTCTTAGAACTATGTTGTCTCAAAAGAAATGTTACCCTATTAATAAAATATCTGCGGCTTGCAAACCACAATGTATTCATTTCTATATGTTGTTACTTACTAGTATTTCGCAATAGGATTAAGTTATTTGAAATGTTATGTTCCGTACTTACCCTACTTTCCGCTGCAAATATATGTGTGTTTATCATAACCATTATTGACTTGAAGTCATTAGATCCCAACTACAGGCGCATTTGCTACTTTGATAGATGCCCGCAGGTTTGAACGGAGTTGCTAAAGAGCAGAACCAAAACGACTATTAGAAAATGATATCTGTCTATACATATAACAAAATTCTAACTAATCACTTTCTGTACATGAACGATACATGAGAAAAACTACTATTAGCGACCTTTTATAAATGCAATAGAACTCAAACACTACTTGTTAGAATTTTTGTCTGTTTGTCTGTGCGTTTGTTCGCGCTAATCTCAGAAACGGCTTCTCCGATTTCGTTACGGTTTTCACTAATGTATTGCAGTAATTGACACATAATATGTAAAGTTGTTTCCATTACCATCCGTCCGTAAATGAACATAAAGAGAAAAACCCAGTCCTATAACAATGCAGGTGTTTTTTCTAAGCTTTGTGAGTGCCTGTAAAATTTATAATCTTAATCTGAATACAAATCTGATATGGTAGCTGATGTATGATCTAATATTACTTACATGGTTTTATGTTATCGGCTATCAGCAACATTAGGCAAGGTGATAAACGTCTGAAACGGTTTTCTGCTCTTCTGGTTTTTTTTCTCTCGTTTTCACACATCCATACATTGACATGCTGAAGCTGCACTGCACAAAAAGGTGAAAAAGAAAATGCAGGAACGAATCCACGATGTCGCACTGGGATTCACTGTATTGCATGTGGTATTGACGGATATTTAAGGCATCACCTTTTATCGGAGAAATAAAATGGCTGGTATACGAACCCAACATCCGTTGCTTGAGATGCATGATCGCTACTAACTTGACAACAGGTTTGGCAAGTCGTCTATAATGTCCTACCTACATTACTAATGACTCTCTATAATCTTTGTTTCTCATCATGTTCTCTGTATTTTAGCTGTCGTTTTATTGTATGTGTACAATGAGCAACGACATTAATAAAATAGATGCGTTTACAAAACAGGTCATAATGGCAAGTCAAAAGTAGCAGTATATGATAATAATTGCGACGTGCACGTCGTTGCATAAACCTTTAGTTATTAATGTCACGTACCGAGCGCACCACTTCGCAGTGTCTAGTTGGTAAATTATGTCAAACAGCAAAATAACATATTTACCATGCTGGGATCAAGTGTAAACATTAACAAACCGTCAAGAATTGATCAAATTAGCTTTACCTGTCCTTGGACAGAGGTGTTACTTGGTGTAAAATGCCAACCGGCCGTTAAATAGAGATAGTTGTACGTCGTTACAGTCAAATTTGGTGGTTATCAGATGTTTTCAGAAAAAAAAGAAACGTTTGAAACGGTAAATATAATAGCAGTACTCTGACATTGAAATGCTGTATATTTCCAGTGAGGTAGCATACTGTGCTCCGGAACCAGCAAAATAGACAGGGGAAGTAAGTACCAGATCGTTCATATGAGCACATAAGCACGGGATGAATGCCAAAAGGGTTTTACATAGTATGAAACTCATGTAACGCTATATTTGTGGAAGATCTTCCCCACTACCCTTAAATAGATGTTCAAATTTTATGGCTTTGATCATACTAATGAAGGCAAACTTGAGAAAGTCTGCATGTAAATGCGACAATTTTTGGAAGCTCCCAAAAGTGTTTTAAGTGTACTCACCGACCAACTTGGTACATCACGGCCTTAAAGAACATGATACTTGAGTGATTCTGAGAAGATACTGATAACGACGAAGAATGATATTTATGCTAGATATGTTGCAATCTTCCATAAAATGTTCTCTATAACTCGGTGAAAAATATTCTCCTTCGATGTTTTTTCTGCCTGGACTACTCATAGCAGTTGGTACTTGCTGAAACAATAGTGTACCTTAAATTTAAAAAAACTTGTAAAAATCGCATTACTTGTCTTTTTTTTCATTTTTTAATAAGTAAATGAGATTACAGATTCCAATAGACCCTTAATAGCGGCAACGATCGATGTATTCCATTCGCCAGTTAACGTCAGTGAGTTTAAACATTTGACTATCGTAACGTAAACACAGAAAATAAAATCCATTTTGAACTTCACTGTTCAATCTCCGGATTTGAGGTCGGAATCGCCCATTACACCCTTTCCGCCCTCGCACCTAAGAGGGGTCACGAGGCTTCGGCGAGGTCAGGCTATAAACGCGCTTTTTTATTTTTATCCCCCCATTCAAGTAATATTCGGAAAACTTGGCTTACGAATTATTGGCCATTAGAGCCAGAGTGTCAAGCTTAATGTGCCATTTTGTGGGAGTACTTATAAATTCTTGCTATGACTCAAAACAGTATACTTTTTCTTTTGAAAGACAATATAAAATGAAATCTTGATGATGGAACATGTTTTTTAACATGAGAATTGTCTAGTACCACCAGTGGTCTCTGCTTTCATTTATCGGTGATGGAGAAATCGAGAAGCATACTCGAATCTCATTGTTATAAACGGTGTCTAAATTGTACCACCGTACTCACTCATAACTTGGCATAGCGGTGAATTATGGACTTTGATGCATTTTATATAAGATATTCTTGAAAAACTATAAGACAGTTGCTGTAAACCGCTCACAAGCCATGCCTCTGCAATAGTATTCCATGTCGTAGTTGACATTCATACAAATTAAGGGTATAAAGAGTATCCAAAGTCGGAGAACAAATAATATCTACTCCAGACGGAAATCGAACTAGATAGAATTCCCTTAGCAGACAAGGGCCCTATTAACTTTGCTACAGTGCCATCAAAGAGATTGTATCTTGATAATGATATGGACTTAATTTTGTATTTCTCATATAAATTCTTTACATGTTGAGGTACCAAGTGACCCCAAACGTCAGTCTTCACTGAACTCCAGTCAATAGATAAATTGTGTCTCATCTAACAATTACGCCTGCACAGTACCGTTACAATCTGAGTAAGAGAGAAAATCGTTTATGTTCAAAGATTTTTTCTTCGTTCATAATACGGGGCAGATGGGCTTCGTGCTCCGTTTTAGTGGGCATTCATGTCGCGGTGATCAAACGGAATGACCGTCCGATTTATGGGAGTGGATTGCGATATTTGTACCTTAGAAAGTTTGTTATTATTAGACAAGAATCCTAAATTGATTTCTGTGCCGCGCAGATGTAGAAACTATCTTTGAAGTGGCATTATTGTTGCTCGGAAATTGTGTTTTAATTAAGACGATCAATATATTCGTGCTGTTTTGTGTTTATTACCGTAGGATTGTTTATTTTTTAAACTTTTCAAAATGCATTTCTTTATATCTAAACTTTTAAATATATTTTCAGTATTTTTAAGACATTTCAATACAATTTGTTGTCTGAACGTCATAAAACATCCATCCATAAGTGCTGGAGTTTAGCCGCGTTGGGTAATGAGAAGAATTCCCATAGTAACCATATGCGATCTATCAATAATTCTGTTCTCTTCTGATAATTTTCAATATAACAAAGAAAGCCGGAAACAGTCTTGCATCATCATTGCAAAAACTAATCAAAGTCGCACATTTTACCATATCACGTGACAAAAGTTATTTATCTAAACTATTAATTCCATTGCCATCATTTAACCTTAACGTTAATCTTTCTTAAATTTTAATCTTTCTTTTAATCGCATATTTATATATTACAATCTTAATTTAGCAAGAAATCCGCTAGTACAAATATATTTGACCTTACATTAAGAAACTCGATAGCCCGCTAAAAGCATTCTCCCCTTGACAGGGGCGACGTTAGAAACCCTATCATTGTTCCGATTGGCAAACGGCGCTCTTATCGAATTACTGATTTAGTGCCTATTATGGGGGGACTCGATGAGGGTTAAGGCTTATTAAAAAAATTAACTAAATATAAAGTATTTATACGTTACCAGGAGACTCAAAACTTCGTTTTCGGAAGATAGTTCTCGGCTTTTGGGTTCTGTTTAGTTTAAAATTTGCGGTACATTCGGTAAAGAATGTTAATCTACATGTTTTGAACAAGATGGTAATCTACGTTCAACGACTGGATATACTAAAAACAGCTAACAATTACCACGAAATCTGTGAAAAAAAATCTGAAGCGTTTACCGGCATAGTATTTATTTCGTACAAGAATTGCGATTTGAGCTATAAAATGTGTGAAAATTAAATAAATAAAATAAATAAACAACAGTTTTCGTTCTTAACGCGACTGTGTGACTAGATTTTAATTAGTAGTCAGGTTTTCTGGACTCTCCCGACGTTTATTCCCGAAACAGTACAAAATATCGCAAAAAACAGATTATAAACAACATTATGTCATGATCTGAAATTGCAGATCTTTTTTACGTTCAGTCTCTTAAATGTGGAAATTAATTGAGTGACAGCTAGTGGGTCCTGTAAAATAAAAAGTTTTAACAGGCCTAAGCGTAATCATACAGATTGAAATGTAACTTGTAAAGTCCTGCCTGTGAAACAGGGATTTTATGGAATTCCGTAATAGTTACCGAAACTATCGGATATCCGGTATAAGAAATATATCCGAAACCGTAACCGTATTCGAAAAACAGTTTTGAATAAATTCGAATAGGGACAGAGTCTAAATGGAACATGTTATGACAGGTTTTCGCTGTCTGAACATCTGTTTGTGCATCTTGAGGCAGTTTCTATTATTTGTTTTTTTAAGGATTTTTTCCTATTATTATAATACCCAGGCAGAAAGTCAAAATATTACCTTGTAATATACATTATATATTTTGTTTACAATTTGAAAATCACTTAATATCCGTAACCAAAATTATCCGAAACAATCGGATAATCCGAAATAATTTCATATCGGTAACCGTAACAGATAAAATATTATGTATCCATATCTCGATCTGAAATTTCGTATCCATAACATCCCTAGTGTGAAATTGGCCAAAGCTAACTTTCTTACATTTAATGGCAGCGTAAAACGAAACTTAGTTTTATAGATTAAAAACAACCTTGACATTAAAACAGTGGACCTTGCAGGGACCTTACCTGAACAAAGCGCATTTGGAGACCACAATAGCGTGACCGATTGTCCAGCGAACGTTTCTGTTAGGTTTTGTTCTAGTATGAACCTATTGGACCTTGGAACATTCAGTACTTAGATGTTTCGTCATGAACCGTAGATAATATCTATTGCCTTGTCACTTTTTGCTTGCTAACATAGGTTATGTTCGGTTAAATAATGATAAGAATTTATTATACCTACTGATTTGGTTATTAATTAGAAAGAAGTAAGGGCGTATTCATGAGGAAATAGGCGCTGCGTTCGGTTGTTTAATTGTCATTTAACTTTTGAATGAACTGACCGCTTGAAAAAGTTTTTTGGTCATCGATATGATGGTACATTATCAAATGCTATATTCATGAAGCAAAAGTACCGAACTTTTCTGCCACTCTACATAGTAAAATTTACTGAGACACATTTTCATATCAAATGTTCCGAAAACAGATGATGTAAATTAGATTAGGTATATAATAATATAATTTTTTGTTATTTTTTTTTTATGAGATAATGTTTTAATTATTCGTTTTTTTTACATTATGTCATGCTGAATTGATAAATATCTGAAAGGGACAAGTACTGGGTTTGCAGTATTAATGGAGGGTAAATAAACAGTGGACAATTTAATGTAGCCTTCCGTGCACTCGTCTGCGCGGACGTGAAGGCTCGTCAGGAGCTAATTAGCGCTGGAATGAGCCGCGAATGCGCTAATGAGGGACAATTTTGTACTATGTATGAATACCAAGACCGACGGAAGCAGATCATGTGGGGAAGGTTGTTGCTCATATTTGTGCAATATGTACTTCTGTTGCTCGACATACGAGTATACTTAGAAAGTGAGAAGACAGTCCAGTTTGCAGTGACACAGGTTGGCATGGCGAAGTCGTGGATTTATTCAATTTCATCATCGTTGCAGCCCATATTGTCGTACTCTCCTGAGCTCAGGATTCCACTTACAACGAGAGGAGAAAAGGTTGGAGTTCGCCACGCTGCCCAAGTGCAGTTAGGTAAATTTTGCACACATGAGAACGTTATGAAGATCTGGTTTGCTTACGATGTCTTCCATCATCAAAACAAGTGATAATTACTTCGTAATACGCACACAATTTGAAAAATTGGAGGTGCATGCTGAGACCTAAGTTCGATCTATGGATGTTATGGAGATCCGTATCCGTAACCGAAACTATTGGATATCCGATATAATTTAATTTTTAAGGCTATTGTTTTTTTCTGTGACTATAATACTAAGTAATAACTAGAAATAAAATCAAACTGTTACCTTGTAAATACATATGTTTTTCAAGGTCGTAAATCATCTAATATCGTAACCGAAATTATCCGAAATAACCATATAATTCGAAATAATGTCATAACCGTACCCGAAACCGGTAAAATATTATTCATATATTCGTATCAATATCCAGATCTGAAATTTCATATCCATACATCCTTAGTTCGAACCACTTGGCTATCACTGATAATTTTCAAACTCATCTTTATCTTTCCAAACTACTAGGTAAACGATGCTTACTACACTCTCGGGGTAAATGGTGTCTGTTCTTCTACGCGCAGTTATAAATCAGATCCGCAGGGAGGGGGAACCGCACTCGCCTAATCGGCCCACGGTGGGTACCTATTAAAATTCATGGCTACATTTCAACCTGCCATTAGATGGTTTACAACGCCGTAAGCTGTCAAATACGGATTTGATGTTGTTAATAAGCCCCTAAAGCGATAGCTTTGTGGAACTAATTTTCATGTTGATTAATTAAAATTAACTTGAGATTCAAATCAGTTGATACGTTCGATGTTAAACGCGTGGCGTTAAAAAATTGACCGCACCAAACCATTTCTTTCTTTTGTCTAGGAATGGAAAAATAAAAAATTTTGGTTTTATTCGATACGATAAGCGCTTCATACTTCATTGTCAGATGTGATAGGAACTTTACTGCAATATTGATCCATTTAGCCTCTTGTGAGGATAGAGAGGGACGTACAGAAAGTAGTCAAATCATATTTAAAATTTTTGTCCGAACTGGGTAGATTGTTGTATGGTACGTTTCTAATTAAATAGTCAGTGAACACAATTTTTTTTTATCTGTTTTTATTTGTTATCGTAAGCGCGTGTGTGTTTTAAGTAGGTCCTGTGGTTCCGGAAATTACCCTCCGTGTACACATAAATTCACAAAATTCGCACTCGCAGGTTCCAGATTAACCTGTTTTTATAAATTCTTAATTTAATAACCTCCATCATTTATTTTGATAAAAAAAGTAATTTTCAATCGAACGCTTTCGAATAGATAGAACCTCGCACGGGAAGGTCCATGACGTCGTTAAGTCGTAACTATTACAAATGTTCACGGTCCATCGAGAAGAATGTCAGTCATAACGACAGCAATTCATAAAGCGAAAAGGTTTCCCGTCATTGTACTGCGTTCAACCATTTCGATACGCCGATCGTTTGTGGTTGTCTGCGCGGCCGCTGAACTAGCGTCAAGTCGCGAGTATTAAATATTAGAACTGGTTCCGCGGTCGTTTTCCGTCGGGGCTATGGATCCTTGTGTTCATAGTACAGTAACCGAAACACAAAATAATTGTAACTCGTTTTTATCAGGCTTCGTGTTAATTTTTCAAGTTTACCCCGCATAACTAAATCTTCTTCTCATTCCCTTCTCTGTTTGTGCTTGTCTGTTGCTTTTGAGATTATCGCATTCAGACAGGCAGAGATATTGTTTTATATTACGGAGTAATTGGTTTATTTTCAAGTGGATGGTATAAAGTGAACAAAACTATGAATGTAAATTATCGTGATTAAAAATATATATTCGCTTTTTTTCGTAGAGCCGGTGATAACGCGCCTCTCCCCCTTCCTTTTTGGTCGACAACGCTTCGGTGATGCTTTTGGTGTTACTAAAGTCTATGGACGACGTTCACCACTTACCATCAAGTGGCTAGTTTGTTCGTTTGTCGACTAGTTCTACCACTAGTACTATTCTCAAAAATCAGAAAGTTGAAAATGATTAATACTCGCGAAGATTCCTGAAGATTGATAAATTTCCAACGGCCATTGAATTCCTCGTCTTTTCTAATGTACTAGGGTCACGTAACCGCTGGTTTAGCATCCCGGCCCCCGAGTCGCCTGTGGAGCGCGACAAAAGCCAGCCAGGCTCGGTTGCGTAAAGCCAGCACGTACCATGCATTCTTGCAATTCCACCGTAGAAAGAAAAGACGCCGGGATTCTTTATTATTTTATTCGCGACCGGTGTGTTTTTAGTGAAATATTTTCTTTCATATTAAATTTTTACTGAATTAAGAACGATTGGTCAAAGATATAAAATCCTCACGGTTTTTTTTTGAGTCATAAAAGAAGGTTGTTTAAAACACAAATGTACAATATACAATCGTTGCTGCACGTATCAATAATCATGGAACCTCTGTACAACTTGACTGATATGAACCATATTCTCACAATATGTCAGTTTTTTCGAAACGGTGTTTTTCTTAACTTACTTCTTAACTATATGAGGCTTCGATTCTGTAACGGAAGTAGTAAATAAAATTCATAGAAATAGAAAAAATCGCGGGTGCTATTAGTAAACATAAGGGCAGGTCTCCTGAAGTGAGGCGAGGGTGGGTTACTACTACACAATAAATTTGTCATAATACTAGCGGCTTCGTCCGACTTCGTTCGGTTCGGACTATTAATTATACATACATGATTATTAAAAACGTCATATTTTTAGCCTCGATCAGACGTCATTAGATTTACTGACATTTTATATAGTCCATCATCTGTGCAATCACGTGTTCGCACTACGTACAAATTTTCATGAAGATCGGTCAAGCCGTTCTCGAGTTATAACGGAACATACATACAGACAAAAAATTTCAAAATGGTCAAATTGATAACATCATGAAATTTTACAAAAAAGTTTAATTAATGTACATGCAGCGAGCCTCAACAGATTTATATATACCTAAGTATAAATATAATTTTATGTTTACGACCCCAAACAATACTACATAGATACAGAATCGTAACGGTCGTGTGTTATCACACAGTTTCACATAGTTGATGTCCTTAATGCGTAGTTGCATCGCCGAGCGGATCACGAACAGACACGATAAACGCCTTTGACAATTTTCGCAAATATTGCATCTTTGTACAATTATTACGTGAATCGCACCAAAGCATGTTCGAATGATTTACGTAATGTGTTTCCATGGCAAACTGCGCTGTGTAATCTTTGGATGGCGGTACCTTAGCGGTGATTGTTTATTGGTTTGAACGACTATCTTCTGCACTGCTCGCAAAGATTTCCAAAGTTGCACACACTAAAATTTACTAAATGTTAATACGCGTCGTTCATGAAAATTCTCATGAAAATACTTGCATAGCTATGTTCTGTGTAATGTATTCAAATATATGTGAATAATATACACACGTACGATACATTTGTATATACTTTAACCTGTACGATTCTGAAAGGAAAGCTGAGCTGACAATGGAACAGTCTCCGGCCAGCATGGCACGGAACTCGAAGACAAGAGCGACATATATGTATGTTAAAAGTTATTGTGTCCATCGATCCTATTATATTATACCCTATATTGGGGTATCGACCGTCAGAATTGATAATATTATTTTACATATAATAACTTACTACAATCCCACCTGATGGTGAGCGGTGATCAAGTCTAAGATGTTCAAGATCACAAACTTAACATAAATCCTATTCACTCTCCCCTCGAAGACTCCCTCAAGACACAATACGCTAAATATTGCGGTTATGACGTTCTTGTAAAGGCATGATAAATATCAAATTTACACTCCATAAAGCCACAGACAGTTACGAGATAGCTGGACAACATCTATACATATAATAAAATTCTAACTTATCGCTTTCCGTACACGAATATGTGAGTAAAACAACTATTAGGGGCCTTTATTAAAACATTAGAACCAAAATTTTTGTCCGTTTGTCTGTGCGTTTGTTCGCGCTAATCTCAGAAACGGCTTATCCAATTTCGTTACAGTGTTCATTAATGTAAGCGTCATTTAATATTTAAAGATCATTTAATTTAGGTTAGCTAGTATAAACTAAAGTCATAGATGTTAGGTTACAAAATATTAAATATTACAAATATTATTTCAACATATTCGTTGAGTTACTTAACCTAATGTTGTACACTGCCTTGTTGTCTCCAAGTATGTAGGTGCATAGTTCACGTGCTGTGTGGAAATACTTTTGGTATTATTAGACATACATGACGATAGGAATGTATCAGATCCCAAGATAAGGGGTAATTCAAACACATGCTTCAGGAGTTTGGAAAATAAATCGAATTGCTTCGAGCAAAGTCCAAATTTTGATGACATCAAGATGATTTTTTATAATCTTCATTATAGAATTATGAAAATGACGTGCGTGCTCACACTTAAAGTATGGTTGGTATTAAAACCGGCACGCCAAGAGAGACACGGAATCGAATATTGTTTCTCAGTCTAACACAATACATTCTGTATGTTGCATCTCGTTCTAACAGTTCGCAGCGAGTTATGGTAGAATCTAGCTAGACGGTCATTCGTCTGAGTACTGAGGTGACTTAGAGACAAAACGTTAAAAGAACATTAGAAAAGGAGAAACGCCATGGATTATCCTTCGATCGAGGGCAACGACGATTTTGCAATTTACCTTTTTAGCTTTCACTAATTTTAATTTAAATAACCTGTATCGGTAAGTAACTTTTCCACTGTCGTAAAGAGGCGTACTTAATTATTTGGTTGTACCTACACAGTTATCAGAAAAACCTTGACACTATCAACGCAATGAATAAAATCAATAAACATTTACCTTAAGCGGCAGAAAATATCGCTTTTTTTTTTTGACGAAAGCCTCTAAAGGCACGTAGAAATCGATCGCAGTTATGTAACTGTGGCAGTGGTTCAATTGTTAAGTCGAATCCATTCGAAGATCAGAATAAACGACATATTTATACCAGTGTAGATGGAACCATATAGTACATTCATTTAGTTTAACGTGTTTTGTGAAGTGCTGTCATCTGACATGACAAAAGTATTTTGCAATCTTAACTTTAAAATCCTACTTAATCCTTATGTTATGTTTTTAAACAGAAAACAAAACAGAGGCAGTCATGAAAATCTTACTACACAAGTGAAAATTTAAAACTGTATTTTGAATTTTCAAACTGATTCTAATATTAAAAATTAATATTTTATTATTTTTGAATTAAAATTATCGACAGTAATCTGCCTTTCATCATCAAACGAAATAATCATAAAACTGAACTTGATATGAATACTGAAAATATATTACATTCAATGCTTAGGTTTTGAATTTTTTTAACATTCTTTTTTGTAGGTACCTATATAAAAAAAATTGTACTCACTTTAGTACTGCACACTGATCTGACAATTGAAATTACAATCAATTTAACGAACAATGCGAAGTATACACATAATTATTTATATCGGTACCTTAAAGCCAGGACGGGCCGCTACTAGTGTTTCGTAAAATCCGACGAAGGACATGAATACGGGAACTACGATTAAAAAGACACATGTGACATTACGTGAGAAAATTACATAAGACTGCGAGATAAGTCTTGTCTTGCCTCGGGGTAAGCATGCGAGGCTTGCTTGTGATGTGAACGTTTATTTTTTTTTTACTCTCGTGACTTTAATGAACGTTCAAAACAATAACATTAAGATAATCTTGATGTCTTGGGTATTACGGACGGTACATGGGCAGCGGTGACCGTTTACTACCAGTCGGTCCGTCTGCTCGATTGTGCGCTATTGACATAAAAACATCTGAGTGAAGCTACTTACATAATCCTCTGAACGACGACAATGTATTCGTTATATTTTGATTATACGCCATATGATTCTGAATTCCTGGTACTTATCAAACAAAAATCACGTGGCTCAGCGATTTATTTGCCTGGTTATTACAGTAATTTCTATCATAGACACTCTCGTACTGTTTATATTGCTTAATCGCCACGTTAGTGTTGAAATTATAAACTGTGAATACTAGAAGTAAGCTACAACTTTCACTGTTTCCCACGACTTCCTGTCGCTGTGCTCTGGGGCTGGGACGCAACTGGTTTCCGATTATCGCTGCTCGGTGTGACTGTTGTTGGTGTTGTTACCTTGTTGCCTTAGACTTGGTAGGTAAATTGATAACGTATTTTACCAATGTAATGTTATCGAAACTTTTTTATTTAATATTTTTTATGAGTATAGTAGTTTTTGTTTATATAATAGAAATATGTAGGAATAAAATAATTCGCGTTGTTAGAGTTATTTAAATTTACAGCGCACGTTGTAAATGCCACGATTATCAACAACTGTTATATAAACAGTCCCAAAATAGACTACGTAATCGTGTGTGAAAACAGACTTTTGTATAGATTTTACATTTGACTATGACTTTGGTGTCTCTTATTTTATGTTTTACTGGAAAACATCCTTCCAAATGAAACACGAGAGAAAGCGATATATCGCCAATAAAATATGAAGGTACATTTTGCCTTTGTTTGTAGTATACAGCGCCATCTATAAGTAACAGTTTTAAATTAATTTCGCATTCGGAAGATAGCGCTACTCGTCATTTCAACTGCTCCTCGGCCTATAATATACTATAATATTTTATTTTTGTTGCAGATTCATTCGTAAATAGTCAAGAATGGACAGCATCTCGAGGTGTGACGGAGCTAAGGGTTGGAGTTCTGGGTTCACCAGACAGTGGAAAATCAGCATTAGTACATCGGTATTTAACGGGTGCATACATGCAAGAAGAAAGCCCGGAAGGTAAAAAGAAATTATTTATTACTGAACTCATTTCACAGTTAGAAATAAGCATTAGTATTGTGATTGTAAACAGCGCCATCTAGTAATGTACTATAATATTAGGCAAAGTACTTAACATAAAGTTTTTATATCCCGATAGATGGCAGTATACGGCCACTCATATTACACCTAATTTACAAGTTTGGAAAAAAGATGACGCCACTAGTATGATGCGCTGTATTGCAATTTTTTTCAAAAACTATCATTTTATCCAAATTTTTGTGTACAGGTGGTCGTTTCAAGAAAGAAGTAATTATCGACGGCCACAGTTATTTACTGCTCATACGAGATGAGGGCGGACCACCGGAAATGCAGGTTTGTTTTTACGACAAATCTTACCTATTTAAGCTTTAATAAAGTTCGGTACCAGGTATTTCATTCGAAGACAAAAATTTATATCACTTTGTCCTAATTGGCTTATTCATCATAGCCCAACTGATATGACTAAAACTAGAATCTTCAAATTTTTATAACCCTTTTCCCTTTGGTATGTATTTAATCGCAGATGAACAAAAGAACTTGAAAATGCCACTGCTAAGCAATGAAAACAAAGAATTTAATTATTTTAAGAATTTAATTCATTTGATCTTTCACAAAAAAAATACGTAAGTATTTTAGTATTTTGAGAAATTTCACTCGATGCCGATCAAATTAGAGAATTTGTTGAAACCTTTGTTGCATTGGTTTAACTTTGTGTATGTTATATTAAGTCACAAAGAAAAACATTGAAATGCATGGCTTACATTTTTCAGGGTTTATATCTAGAATTTGGAGATGAAAGTTGTAATTTAAATAGTAGGCATATTTGATATCCGTAAAACGGAAAATTTAAATTTTTCCTAAAACTTGTCATCTTTGCATTTAAATTTATGAAGTTTGATATTTGGCTACTAGAAAAAAAAAATTAAAACACAACCATTATATTGCACAGTTATTATTTCTTGACGCCAAGCGAGAAAACTAACAATTTGAGTTCAGCTCGGCATCTGGCATACAATAAAAAAGATAATACGATAATTTTGAATTTTTATATCTTAATTTAATTAATCTTTGAAACTGCATCCGTTGCAGCTGTAAAATTAATTCTTGATTAATAATTACGTGTATTAATAATAAATCAACAAAGTACCTAAGAAAAATAAAGTACCTACCTAATCTACCTAACCTTTTAAGTTTTTGATGAAATTGAAAATCTAGTTTAAGTTACAGAGTTTGGACAAAGAGCAGCTTTAAACTTTACAATGTACGGAGTTTCCAATTCTGTATACGAACTTTGTTCAGAATGGTCAAGTAATTTACGGTCTTCAAAAGGTTTTCAGTTTTCACTGCCCACTGGTTGCAGTTTCAATTGATCACTGAAATATAAATAAGTACATTGGATAAGTTGTATTTTGCAAATTATACTGTGTCTATTTTAATTGTGTTTTGATAATTGTACAAAAATTCCGGTGACACAATGATACAATAGGTAGGTACATTGTTAATAGTGCTATACGACTGTCAGTTACAGCGACACTGTGCGGGGTATCCAAGGAAATGTTTGTTTTAAATTACTTTTACTGTGTTGTCAAATTCTCGATATAGTTCTCAGATTTATTACAAACCGATGCAATCAGTGTCAATACGACGCGAATTAGTATGATAATATACAAAGTATGAATTTCCATTCACATTTTTGATGAGATGAATATTTGACCACATCGGACGTCCAATCCATTAAAAAATGTTCAACAACTAGAAATCTATGACGGTAGGAATATATTATATATCTCTCTTTCTCTCTCTACCTCTCTACCTGTGTCTCTGTCACTTCACTCTAAAAGTCCGATGAAAACACGATTTTCCAAAATATAACTATAAGTAAGTATAACAACATTACTTCCAGATTTTTTATAGGAATCTTTTATTTTCATATAATAACTAGGAAGTGAAACTATATTTTACTCGCTATTTCTGAAATGCCCGGATAGTCTGAAGATATCTTACAAATGGAACATGTGACTGTAAGTACAATGAGAACTGTTCGATGCAGGATTGAAAGTATGCCATTGTGAAGGAACGGACTCACTCGTCTTTGCACGCCAAGAAGACATATAGACGATTGATATTCTTTGTTGCTTACCACATGGAGTATATTCAGAATTATTCTACTTTATTTTTATGTTTATGGGCATTATTGCCATGCATTCGACCGAATATTTGTTATGTAAGAAATTTGGCAAGACGTCGGCGTATTTATGTAACGAACGACCTGATTATGAAAACAAGCTACCACCATCCCGAAGTCGTAAAGGCTATGAACGGCGACGAGTTCGCTCTCTTGACCGCTCTTGACCGAATAGTGCCCTTTTTCACTTGTCCAATTTGGTGCAATAAAACGTAAATGAATTTATCAGACTCCAGTAAGCAAACCTGGAAGTTTTCCGCTATGACTCAAAGGATATATGAAAGTCTCCAAACCTGGAAAAGCCTTTCTTTCTTACCTTCTTCTCATTTTCTGGCCAGCAACGCATCGGTGATACCATTGGCCTTGCTGATGTCCATGGGCGACCATGATCACTTATAATCAGGCGGCTCGTTTGCTCGTTTGACTGCTGTTGACATAAAAAAAATAGCCATCGATGGAGTGGGGTCTTAAACCCCATGATCCTCGACAAGTTATGAGATTATGGCTAGCGATGGCTAATACTTAATAAACTCATAAACATTTACACCCTTTCACTAAGATTCGTTGTGTTGCCAGTAACATGGTCTCACATTGTCTAAATACATCACGAGCTACAATACGATGGTGACACAAATTTTTATATGATGCGATGATCACTTACCATCTGGCGGCATGTGTGGGCCAGATTTACCGGCTATTAGATTAAAAAGCGACGTGGTCTTGTAGTGTCTGTTCGTATAATACTGACAACGATAGCTGAGTGCACTTGCACAAAATACCGCAGGGGCAACGAAACGCTTGAAGCTCAATGTGCTCCGTTTAAACTTTTCACATTTCGGTCGTTCCAATAGTATGTAGTTAGGGAGCGAACTTTCAACTCGCCACACATTTTCCAAGGGTAACGGCCGCTAGACAAATGTATAATAATGTACTGCTGTTTGCTGTTGTTGTTGGACAACAGTATATCTTCGGCGCTGTTAATCTTCAAACATGATCAGGGATGAAAGGATTGTTTATTTTTAACAAAAAAAAAGCGAAACTGTTAAGGTCGAATAGATGAATTAATAATACTATTCTGATAAAACTCGTCATTAAAGTTATTCTTATGTGAAATAGAATGGCGCAATATTTACTGTATCATGAAAATACTCTATGATACTAACTGTACTATGACACTGATAATTTCATGAAGCGATATAAAAAATATAATTTCAAAAACTAACCTTTCAAAGACATAAATTCTTGAAGTTCCAACAAGAGTATCTCTGAACTCAACCCATATAATATTGCATAACCTAAGTAAGGCAGACCCCGTGCAAAGCTTCGGTGCCTTCATTCGTGATCAAGGACGTTTCTATGTACATGAGTCACATAGCATGACGTTTTACAGAGAAATTCTGCCGACTTACGGAATTTTCTTATAGAAAACTCCCTCAATTAGGTCGAATATTTTTTATTACATTTTTCCATCAGTTAATTAAATCTTGATTATTAATCGAGATTGCATATAAAATTTCTAATACTCCTTTAAGTCTATAAAAAGCCGATTGATAAGCGTACGAGCTTCATCCAAGTGGCCTTCAATCTAGGCCTATTGTGTTATGCAATTGGCTCTTATGAGGTGCTCATGATCAAGAAAACTGTCGCGTTAAGATACACTGAGTGGTCATCTTCTGAAATTCAATTAAATAATGGCTGTCCCTCATATCTATTAGTGGTTATTAAGTATTTGATTCAAATAATATCAATCTATCAATTGATCGTTCGATTAGTATCGGTATATAACACAAAATGTGGGCGAAAGTCTCCTAAATATCGAGCCTAAACTGAAGGTCTAATAGATCGTATCTCGGCCTTCATTCGAGGACACGATCTTGAACTCGAACTGTAACCTCTCGCGGCGTAATGGCAGATGTATTTAAACATTGGGCTTACCATTCATACAACAAATGCCCAAAACACGTATAAGTAATCAGCTCGTATAAGTAATGACAGCACATAACCGGGACACCAAAATTGCTCAAATAGGATTTCCGCGTTAACGTAACCTTAATTGGCCAGTTCTAATCGTGATACCTTTTACATTCCTTGTCTCTCCCTATCCACGGAGTTGTGGATGGGTGAGAGTGTGACAGGGATACTCGGTCAGTTCCCACAGTTATACTTTGGACGGTGTAGGTCTTTCGACTGTTTAAACGATTTGTTTGACGTGACTAACGTTAAGGCATTTTAATAGTTCTAGTACTAAATTTAGGGTTTATTGTTGTCATGAGGTGGAAATAGCGAATGCAGTCTTGCATAGTGCAGTGGGTATTGTGACCTTCTGAACAAAAAGATGGTTAGCGTTCAGATACACGAGGAATGAAATCGAGATCGATAAACTGCTCCATTAATTCCTCCATTAGGTTATTGAAGGTCTCCTCATTTACAACGAGAGACACGAACTTTACAGTGGGCCGCTGATAGGTAATATATTCATTCATGTCCGTTTTTTTATATCACAAAACTAGAGCAATGATTCATAAACATATCATGATCATCATAGAAGTGAAATTAAAATCAGAATCAGGAATATCGTTTCTTTTGTGCTGACAGTAAAAGACAACGAATTGCCGTACACTATGTTATAGATACAATCCGTGTCTATCGAGAGATAATCTAGACTGCTATCTGGATTTGAATGTTCCTCTAAATTTGTATGATCAACAATCGGACATATTTGAGATATTTTATTATTTACTAGCAAAAACTTGTTTTTTGAGAATATAATTTGCAAATTGATTAACAGTATTATTGCAGCATCAACACCGTGAAATCAGAACCCGCAGTATAATGGAAGTTGAGCTTCAAAGTCGTAATTTTATTCAATAATCAGTGTGCTGATGTCGTTAAGGTTAAAATAAAAGTGCCCTGCATAAGCTGTAGCTGGGAACAGCCTTCACAATACAATACAAAGTTACTATTCCACTAACTACTAAAATTAATACTATTCACAATACAAAATTTGCTGCAGTGGAATACTAGAGGTGTTGGAAACCTTCCTCGCTTTTATACGAAGCAAATGGAACACTTATAGTTGATAGGCGGGATTATATCGGCGTTAGCAAATACATACGTCCGGAGTACTTTCGTTGAGAATTACAAATTTAATTGAGTATCAGCGAGATATGTTTATTGATTTATATCTGATTCAATCAAATCATTTATTTTCCGCAGAAGAATGTTTGTCTTGGAGCTAACGAAATGCTATGTACATCTTTGACCGTAATTAATGTCATTGCGCTTTCATATAAAGAAACGGCCACCGGGTACTGCAACGGCGCGTCGCCTCCGGGGCACGCCCTAACCCTAAAGTCATACTGATTATTTAGCAGGGAATTTTTTTCCGAGCGGTCGTCAACCAGACGTCAACCCCTCCCGGGAGTGAGCAGTAGTCCAGTTAACTAAGACGTTGGATGCCATAGGTATCGGCATCTCATAGTGCCCCGCTTCCGACAACACCCAGCCCGAATAAGCCCTGCTCCGGTGTGGCACCAGACTGCCCACGTTACATTAATATTGGACATTATCATTGGCACTGGGAAAAAACAATTTTTGATTGCTTTGATTTGCGGAGACAATAGTTAATAACTCGAAACATAAATATCTGATCATTTTCAATTTTAATTGAAATTTGATTTTAATTGAATTAAAAGTGATTATATCGATGTTAGATACCAATCTTTGGTATTGAATGCAGCTGAACCGCAGAGCTGAACGAACTGTATCACGGCGATTGTACACTCGTACTGTCGAAGCTCTTGTGTTAATTAAAGGAACGATGGACGCGGACGAGGTCGCTATGCTAATTGCTCTCTGTCGTTGAGAGGTCGCTGGATATTGTAAGATATTGTTTGGTTTGATTAGAACCAACAGGTATGGTCGATGGTCAAGAGCGAATGGTTTTACTGTGATTGGTTAGTCAAGTTTTCTGCTTCTGATGTCCGTCTATTATCGAATTCAAATAGTTACATAATATAGTCAAATTGGAAGACATCAGCTGTGTACTTCACGATGTGATTGTGATGCGATTCAAATACTTTTATGTCTTTTAGGGATCGACAAAGTTATAGCAACCATATTTATTTATTTAAATAACCATGATTGTATCCAGAGCCATTAAAAATTGTAGTACAAAACGTGAACTGAATGGTAAAAATATTATCTCATAGACAACCATTACGCTTAAAGATAATCAGCAAAAGTCAGAGCAGTTATGAAATAAATTATAAACATATATGACTAAGTTCTCCCAACTGAAACAGTAGGAGCAGCTATTTAGCGTATGCATCGTTGGGGAAAGGCAGGGGGATGTCATGTTAACGCAACTGTACCGTCCGGCTATTAAATAAACTCGAAGCATTTTCAACCAAACTAGCGTAGCGTAACCGAAAGCGCATATACAAAAAAAAAAAAAAAAACATTTTAATGCGTAGTCACCGGCTTGCATATAATCATTTGGCTACACTGTCCATGTAACGCTAGGTGGATCACATTTGTCTGTGCAAAAAGAAATCAAAATATTTAGCGGTGCGTTCATTAATAACAATTTAAAGTCCGGTATTTTATATGTTTTTTATAAATAGGTTGCAATAATTTTATTATTTCTATGCCAGAATTGAATTTCACTTTCCAGCAGGAGTAATAAAAGGAAATAGAAAAAGAGTTTAATATGAAACCAGACATTTTCCATTGCAACTGGAGCTTTCAACGTGATAAAGTTACCTTCTAGTCAAGTTATTGCATGTTTTTACTGTAATGGGTAATCACTATTTTCGACTTTTTGTAAAAAAGAACCAAAAATCGTGAGTACCCGTTACATAAAAAATTTATAATGTCTGCATTGTTATTATATGATTAAAATCTTATTGCATGTTAATATTACCTGTAAATAATTAGAAGCATATAGTGTAACATGCAATAATAATCGTTAAAAAATTGCACAGGTCGGTATATGATAGTTATAAGTTTTTTATCAAAATATAATCAACTCTTCGTGTATTTAATAGATTAATTATTTCTCCCAAATTACAACACACACTGTGCACAGGTATGTTGCAAATACATATCAAAGTCTTTCGCTGAGGGTAGGTACATAGGTACTTGCGTCAAAATAAAACACAATAATTTTGCCGAACGTTGACAAAAATAGTACACATTGTCGTATTCGGGACCTAAATTGGTCGGACATCCGACCATCCGATCGCTTAAAAAATGTAGGGACGATCGCGCTACACATTGTCCAATTTTATCCGATTTGTAGAACAAGATTGGAATCGGTTTAGATCGCGTTTCAGCATTAGGTAAGAATGTATTGAAAAATACTAATAATTTAAAATGGATAAATGGACTTGATATAGCTAAATTAACTTATTACCACGAGTAAATAAGTTTTGGAAGACAATTCGGTTTGTCACGTCCAAAGCTGTAAGTGTACGTAGTAGTATAACTACATACAAAAATAACGTAAGTGATACCGTAAGTCCGTCTAGAATGCCGTTAAAAGTTTCGTTAAGCCCCTCTACCCAAGTCGATTATCACTTCTCTACCACTTCTCTTTAAAACGTGGAAACAGTAGCAATCGTGGCGCTTGCGTTAATTGAAGGATTAATAGAAATCGGGTGGACGTTACATGGGATTTGTTTGAGTTTATTGTCGCAGAGTCGAGTTTGTTATGCGTCTTCTTGTTGTGATGTGAAAAAAAAATCATGCAAGAAATGTTACACCTACAAACACCAAATTCTAGTGTAGTTCCGTCGCACCTATATTGATAATGAGATTTTTAAGACTCTTTAAAAGGCTTATGAGATTCGTTTGACGTCGCGTGTGATATTGGACAAAGCGAATTTGACCACAAATATCGCTTAACACTGAAATATGTTTGGGGTGGGTGGACTAATTTGCGAGTCTTTAAAAAAAGAAAAAATACCAATTTTATTTGTGAAAAAACAAAATGACTGTTTTTAAACATCGAACAAGTTTTTGTCGGTTGCGTTGTGTTGTCTTTAATCAAAGTTGTTTCGTGTTGTTCTTTAATTATAAACGAATTACTAGTAAGTAGCTGTTTTACGTTCGAGTTGTCCTTGTTCGTACTGATTCAGTGTTTTACTTGTTTCTCAAATATTTGTTAGGACGTTGCCAAGCTACGTATATATTAAATTGACGTATTAATAATGTACAAAGCCATGTAAACATTTAGTGTACGCAAATGTGTTATTTACGATAACTCAAATCCCAAGGTTTTGAATTGTGTAAATAGATATAAATTATATTTACCATGCTGCAAAGAAATCTGTTTTAATTTTTAAATAAAGTTTATTCTGGCTGCGCCAAGTTCTTAAGGTTATCTGCTAATTGTATCTAGTAATAGTTTTCATTACACAGATAATGCTCAAAGAAGAAAAATAATGATAATAATTTGATACTAGCAAGTACCGTAAAAAAATTTTCATAACAAAACCTCACATGGCGGTCTCCAAAACCCATCTCAGCACATTTGAAATAATTTTAAAATCTACCGAAATATATGCGGGATGAAATTTTACGATTCAAATGAAGTAGGGATTACATTGGGATTGGAAAATCTAATTTCGCCTGTACGCCGAGGTCGCTTGATAGATTCGAACGTAAGGGTTTTCGAACGCCAAGTGGAATATTATAACACATTTCAGCAACTGCAGAGGTTCTTATTTATGATTAATTTTAATTGCTACGACGTATTCTCTCGTAGATACGTCTGGCACGAAAATATTCGTACATCGGGGTTCGGCTTGTTTAGAATCATACGAAATTTCAACACTCTTGTGACAATCTGTCGAGAGGTAAATTAATGGAAACGATTTTGTGTTTCAATATAAAAAGTGCAACAGTCCATTGAAATGATATCTAAATAATGTCACATTATACATTTTAATCTTGTATTTTTTTAAACGTTAAAATATAACGTTGTCTTTCAAACACAAACCTAAGAAATGTTTTGTAGTTACAACGTATTTCAACCGCTGCGTATGTTGCGTAACTTGTCGAGATGTAAGGATTGGCATAAGCCTTAGGTCTACGAGCGTTTGATATGCCTGTAACCTTTCTATATTTAGTGTTCTATATCAGTGGACGCCGCTGTCTAATCGGCCTAATGTGGCGACGCCACATCAGAGGTAACGTACCGACGGAATGAAAACGAAACCTTTTCAACGACAGTAGTTCCAGTAATGATAACATTAAATGTTATGGCACAAATTTAGCGAACCCTCGGTGGGCGCCAGAATTTTGTCCTGAAAACTTCCGTTATTAAGCGACCGTATTTTGATATTTAACATTGTCATATTACATACAGATTTTGTATAGCAAGAGATGCGATTTTTTATAACGAAATAAATGGTGTCCAACATCCGCCACAAAAATCCACGAAACAAGTAAAACCCAGCGAAAATCATTGAACGTTAATCTCTGTGTCTACTAACAGAATAGAGCGCACAGTCGGGGTTATAACATTTACGTCGTCACAACCACGCGAAGTGGAAATTCAAGGGCGCAGGGCGTACATAGATAGTACCAAGGGGTTGAGTGTCGTTTTCATGATCCGCCAACACACGGTATGTACGATGTACGATAACATGACATAAACCCGCCAACATGACGATCCATTCAAATATCGTGCGATGATATGTTTGAATTTCGAATAAAGTAAGGAAATTTTCGCGGTTTAGTCATGAAATATGCCACTGATAAGAGGTAACAATATCTATTCACAGGTTTTAGGGTGACACGCGCCTAGACAATAGCCAGACAAACGCACAAAAATTCCAAAAATGTTTTGTCTCTATTTCGATACCAAGGAACATTTATATTATAAATTTCAAAAAATATTCTATTTTATGCACGATTTGGCTAGATTATAAAATATATACGGTCCATGTTCTATCTCTCCAATCTAGTTTTAAAAAGACATCACTATGACATCCAAAAAAATGATTGTCTTTGACCACCACTGAAGTCGTCGATAGGCCTTACTTCGTGTGGGTCTGTGACCCGTGACGCGGGCGGTTCCGTTCTACGTAGCAGATAGAGGTTATGATGTCACGCCAAACGTGTTCATTTCGCAAGCCATCAATATAGCATGGAATAATCATTCCATGCTATATTGATGGCTTGCGGTGCCGGGTTCTAAAAATCGTGGAACTAGAAAACACGTTACATTAAATCGTCGATTCTGGTCGTAGCTGGTGAATAGCTAGCCGAATTAAAATTGGGCTTGTTACATTACTGAAGGAATCTATAGGGAAAAAAAATACGTCGCAGGAGCGGCTTGTCTCGGTGAAGGAGTATTGAACGCCACTTATCTATGTGACTCGATGGCTTAAGGAAGTACCCGCCAGATGTGAAAGGCTCAGGTCTGATTATATTGATATAAGTCAGTGAAAGCCTGTGTCCAGAAGTGGATCTCCAAACATGCATGGTGATAAGACTTTTTAGAGGTCTTCGGTTAACGACCCTACTAATGTTTGGTTCGGTGACCGAAGTCTTTTACGTTTGTATTGTATTTGTATTAAAGTGTACCTATACGTCGTATGTGCAAGTGCATATTACTTCCGCTCCGTATGAGCGCCCACATAAAACGTCCTGTGTTGATGACGTAAGCGACCTACATTTCCGCACACCACATCTCGCGAGGGACCGAGCACGTCTTAGCCATCTGTCTCAGTGCATGTAAGTTAACGTGAGACAATAGTCAAACCGATTTCATTATGAAAGTCGCAAAGAAAGAGAACGCATTCAATAAAGCGTTTCAATTGCAAAGATACAATTAAATACAAATTGGTAATAGAAGTTATGTTAAATTAACTGTTTATATGATACAAATAAAATTCAACTGGACACTTTTTATCGTTTCTTCCAGAATAATTTTGACAGTACTAGTCCTAATACTTTTCACGACATACAACTATGCCCGACCTGAAATGTTACCAGCAAGTCATTGACAAATTGGAAGTTTTAAATCTCTGGAGGATTTATGTCAAGCTGGCGGTTCACCTAATAGTAGCTGGTCACCCTTACGCCAGAACATCGACAACAGCAATAGCATCATCGAAATATTAGCGCCCTATAGAGAAATGGGTAACCAGATTTTAACATAAAAACTCCTACATCCAAATACACGAGTATCTGAATGGTTAATTGTTCACTGATCTTTAACAATCCGATCATGCTATAATGTTCATTCTTTCAAAATGAAGATGTATCCACACCGATTGAATTTCTAGGTCATCCTCCACGTTTTAATTTTCACCATTCGTTTTGCCCGATATATTCTCACTATGGAATGAGCTTTTCGTTCTACCTTGTATACTTAATTTTATTTACCAAAAAACTTCTACTACTGCTAATTCGTTTTACTGTGATCTCTGCCGATTGTTTTACCTACTAGCTAGCTAGCTATACTTCCATGTCAATAAAGAAAAATTCTAACCGCCTTTCTGTATGTTACACTTGCCTCTCGCTGCTCGCAGACGATAAGATCGGTGCATGAGTCCGTGCCTGGTTTTTAATTGCGTAGGAAAATAAGTGCCTTTGAGCGGCGGCCCCTGGAAACGCTTAGAATATCCCGCCTAGAAGTTCCACTTTTTGATTCGAACGCGGGCAAGTGTTAGTGTACTTTGAAATAGCTTTTCCTCATCGTTGTGCTAATGATATGAGATTTTATTCGACACGAATATAATATATTACGTAAACAAAGTTCGAAAGCACATGTCTAGATGAAACAGTATTTTTATTTTATATCGACAGCTAGGAAGTTAGCAGACTGCCTACGTGATAGTATCAGGTGGAAGCTACGGTTGTACATAGATAACGCCCTTACCAGGAGATGGCGTTGCCGGCTAAAAGATAACTAATTTTTAGTCGACCTAACTATCTAACAGAAACATGCCAAAACTTGAACGGTTTATTTTAGTTTCATTTAACGTGTGAAAATACATGCGGGAGTAGCATATAAAAATTTAACTAGGTGGTACAAATATAAAGTCTGATAACCTTTATTGCAAATCAGCTGCCGTCAATGATTACCAATAGGTACCAATAGGTGCTTACCAATAGCAATAGGTACCGCACAGGCAGGACACAGACTGGCTTAAATTAAATAAAAACTTGACTAGTCTTCCGTATTTACTAAGTACGACCCTCCTCAGGTTAATTCATTCGTATTTCAAAAATACGCTTAGAAAATCTGACCCTCTTTCCGTTAGAGGTTTAAAATATGTAAATAAAGCTTCGGTGATACATACACACTCAACTTACAATTACGTTAGCATAACAACTAACAAAGAATATTCCGGAAAACTCAAATTTCCCCAATCGATCAACGAATAGTAGAACCTGCAATGTTTTTATTTAAACATGACATTTTCTTTGGCGCCATACGGTCGGCTCGCACGCCCTTCGAAGGGTGAAGCGACGTCGATGGAAATTGAACTGTGTTTGACGATAACATGGTTTGAAATTGCGTGATACATTACACGGACAACGACATAGATCAATAAACTAATAGAAAGACGGCAATTGAATTCACTTCGATTGCGGCAATACGAGAAATGGCTTCAGTTATTTATCTAAGTGTATAATGCAACGGTATAACAGAGAACTTTTGAATGTCGCCGAAGGAAATAAATGCCTTCTCTGTTATGTTATTCCTTTACTTAGATCTATAATACACGTAGCTTAGATGTAACAAATGGACGACATAATGCAATACATGATTACAAGCAATGAAAACAATACGCACTATATGCTAATTGGCTCGGGTGTGATAGCGTCCAATCGTCTCTATCATCATTATTGTTGTATACTAATGTTATAGCTTGGCTGGTTAAACAAGACCTAAACAAGGCTAAACAGTTTGGGTAAAATGTAACTACGTCATGTGAATGTGTTCTGCGAGTGCGCGCGCGCGTGTGTGTGTAAATGTTTTTTTTTGTTCTTTTATAAATGAGCTTACAATAAAATATTCAAAAGTTAAACGTTAAACCGGATATAAGACCGCGATATTTTTCTACGTAATAAAATTTTTGCAATAGTTTTTAAACTTTACACAATACATCTACGCAAACATACAATAGACATTAATGTTTTAATTCTTTGAGTAGGTGAGTAGGTGTAATCTGCGTAGCCCACGCAACATCGATGCGCTCGTTTGGTCCCTATTGGCGTCACCTAGTTAAGCCCTTTAGATTTTGATTATAAATACGATCTGGGTAACACACCAATGATAATTTTTATAAAATTTTACGATCAAAGGGAATGTATAAAATGCACAAACTCTTTACATTCTACGAAATATTATTATATTAAACAAGCTTTGAAGAAATTTTGTTCACTTGATTTGAAAACCTTTATATAATTACTACTTCGAATTATCTTTGCGTGGATCTCTATTAAGTTGGTAAAAGTATTTATTATATTCTTGTCGAATCGAGATACGTGCAGGGTTATTGATTGACAGACATTAATATTTGTAAGCACCCTGAATCTTTATGCCTACATGTATCATTATAACATAGCATCCTATTATTAACTCCGGTCCAGTAAAACACAATGCGGGATCACTTGCGTTTAATTATATTCAATACATAATATCACACTGAAAATACCATTAGCCTCTAATCACTAGGTGTTGCTTCCAGCGACTCTCGCCACCGACTGCGCAAAACCCCATTGACATAGTTCTTAAGAACGCTTAACAACGCCACCAAGTGGAGATTAGTGATAGTTGACTATTATAATCAATTGACATACTTTATTTGTAACGACATGTAGAAAAACCGTAATATAAACATAAATAACATTATAATTACTAAAGTACGCTAACACTATGTATGCATGTAGCATATAACCTAGCTTCTTGACTATGTATTTTATTAATATTCATTAATTCATATTTCATTAATCATTAATATTAATAACAGCTTATTTCAAACGTGTGCATTCACCTATCTTAAGCACTTTATTTGATTGTCAATAATCTCTTATTTTGTTTTCAACTCCTAATGGTACTGACTTAAAAAGTATATAAGCTGTTTTACAAAAACAATAATATTTATATAATCTCGCTTCGTAAGGGTATTGCTATTTGACGTCTTTTATATGCCCTCTTGAACTTGTGTTAGTAATATAGCCGTGACACACCACAACTACGTCCAAGTTGGAATATGAATTAACTATTCCTTGTGAAGTCTTCGTTGCGAGGGTGAGGCACATCAATGTTTTAGCGGCTCTTCTACAAATTAGTCGGGTAGTTTAAATATTGGAGGGAAAAGTTGAAATGGTTCGAAACTTGTTACACAGAATCGGCAATTTCTTGTCAATGATTTTATGTACTCGTAATGGGCAGCTCTTTGATGTCACGTTATTTGAAATTAATAGTGATTTTGATAGTGCGGTGTTTCCAATTTTTGATCGTATAACGGCCACTAAGACTTATTCGATGTGCAAAAAATTTAAAGATGTTACGAAGAAGAAAAGAAAATGCTACATGTCTGACAGATTTACTACTAACGATTAGCGTTTTACGATAAGGCACGATTTTCTACGTAATCTTCAATATTTCTCCGGCGCATTCCCTATCACACTGGACGAGGATTGATGAAGAGTGTATTGGCCAAACCTTGCTTCAAAACTTTTTCAACGGCCTTGTCCAGACTTAATAACCTTAACAGAACCGACTGTCAATTGTACTCTTGTCAACACAAACTGATCTATATTCTTCAATGAAATCGACACAAAAGGCTTTAGGCGTTTAAAAGGATACACGTTTTGAATTAACTTGCAAGAAGTAATAAATACATAGTTTTCTTTGATATTTCTGATATATTCTCACATATGATACTATGTTTTTAATGCGAGAGAATGAAAAATTCTGCTATACATTTATTGAATCTGTTGACTTATTATCAATCTGAACGGCCATGTCTCTGTATTTTTATTATACCGCTTATTTATATTAATTTATTATTCATTCTATTTTATTCGTTAAACTATTAAAAATAATCTGTTATAATCGTAATGACAGAAGAATTTAAATAAAATAGCATATACATAGGTTTGTTCTCACTGTATCGCTGGAGAATAATAAAGGTCCCGCTCATTATTCTTACTTTAGACAGAGATAAGTGTCGACTGGAACGTAACTGGGTCGTCGTTGCAATTATCTGTCGTAAAGCCTGCTACGATGGGCTCAGGACATCCATCAAAGCCATTTAATGAAACCTCTCAACTCAGGCACCTTTTCATCTGTGCACATACATACACGTTTCTTACGATTATTCTTGGTCTGCATCTTTGGACCAAAAGAGTATTGTCGTACTGTCGTAAGTTTTATTGTTTTCCTGCCGTTTCGGCCGCGGTAGTATTTTTTAAGGTACACGAGTAACCTGCGATCGCGTTGTCTCTTCGAAAAACCTACACCTTATATTTGTTCATATATCGCATCCGCACTCGAAACAATAGCTATTAAATTATATCAGGCATTATCGAGTTCTATGTTTCTATGTTCTCGGGATTGTTTTTATGTACTTGTTTCTTGAATTATGTTCATTTATTGCAAAAGCTAAATATAAATAGTCAAAACATTCTTTATATCACCTTGACAGTATTTCCAAACTAAATATATTTCCTACTTCGCGGTAAAAATTCTGTTTGACGTGATGAAAACTAACTAAAATAATGTCTAATCTAAACATGTTCAATGGTTTGTAGGGCACTCGATACATATACCTGATACACAGTATATAATATACTGTATACCTAATACAGAAAAAATTTCATAATTATTTTGTAGGTTCAACATCGTTAACTATACATAATAACAAGCCTATGTTCTTTAAATAGACATAAATAGTTTTATGTGTAGGTTGGGTCCCTTTATAATTATATTATTAGAATGAAATAAAATAACGAACGAGTCGCCAATGCGCCGTTATCTCTGAAGTGTCTGAGACACGTTTTTAGAAAAGTTCGCCATATTTACGTGATTTAATAAACCTTGTTTTATTTGCCGAAACACTTCTATCCTTTGTTAATTCTTTGGTAATTTATAGCCAGTTGAAAACTTACCAACCTCTTGTGGCCACGATCGATCAACGATTGTTTTTATAATGACTAGTATCGCAAAATGTAAATGGAACGTTAAAACCTTGACATTGCGACGTGTTTGCGTAATTTATGTTACCGCGTTGTCCTGTTGATGTCTTATGCGGGAGTTAGTCTGTTAAGCATGTGCTTTGTGCTTTTTTATCGGTCTATCTGGAATTCTGGACGAGCTGTCGCTGCAGACTCGTAAGAACAATATACTAAAGTGAAAATACGCTGCAGTACTAACATTTCGTGATATTGAATTCAAAATCTACTTGGTTGTCAGTAGTTGTGAATGATTATCATCAAATTGAAATTTAGCTAAGCCGTGCCGAATGACATTGTTTAGGTCGTATTTGTAAAACTTATTTTAAAAAGTATTTCAGCCGTATAAAATTTTTATTTGTTTAATCTAACAAATAGCTATTGCTTAACTATATAACATTTTTTTTTGACCAGAAGTGATAATTCATTAGTTACCCATTTTCATATTACCCTGATGTCTATGACATATGTCTATTACCTGAACGAATACAATAAGCAAGTGTTTAACCCAGATTATCACTAGATTGTTTTTGGTTTCGTTTTGAAGTAACGGTACTGTAAAAAGCTTGAAACAGCTTCAGTCGGCGTTCGATCGGTAGACTTGTTAATGGATAATTTTAACTTTACATCGCTTCGTTAAATTCAAACAGTTGGCGATGTTGTTCGTTGCTCGTTTGTCGATAAGTTCATAATTTCGCTGACCGGCGGCACACAACGCTGCGTTGTTTGATAGCAATCGGAGTGATCCAGATGCACTTTTAAAAAATCCACAGATTGTTAAAACTTTGCTAGAGAACTGTTAATAAAACGCGAACAGTTAGTAAAAAATCAGTTAATGAAACTGATATTATGAACACATTGATTAAACATATTCCGATTTTTAGATTGTGAGGCAGCGGCCCGCACCGACTTTGTTCGGGTTGAACAATTAATTATATTTAAATACAACACGTGGTTTATAGCTTATGTCTATCTGGAATAATGTACCTTTCAAATGGTGCAAGAATTTTTCAAATAGGTGCCGCGACTGGCTCGCACCGACTTCGTTCGCGTTAAACAAACGTATAGCCTATGTCATCCTCTATAATGTACCTTTAGAATGATAATAGGTTTTTCTCGAACAGGTACCACGTTTCCCGTTCAACGAACATTCGATTATAGATTTCTCATTACTCTTCATAGCTGAACGAAGTGAATGCGTCCAGCTAGCTGGCATACGTATCCTGACCCTCTGTAAAGGATCCAGTTACTATAGGCATGTTAGCGATGCACTATGCCGCCGTGTATAAAGCACTCAGAACTTGTAACAACATTAAAGTTAGTGGTGTGCTTATACTAGAACGGTATAAAGTTGGCAACATTGCAAGTACTTAAATTAACTGTACCTAACGTTTTCGTTGGAATATTCACGTGAATTTCTCTGAACAAAGATTGCTGTTCAATTAACAAATTCTTGATTCCTAGATATGTTTACATAATAACGCTGGTTTCTTTTTTAACTTGGCTTCACCTTGACGTCTATATCAATTGAAATTCTCACTCTAGGTTTGTTTATAGTTTTTGCACTTTCGTAGTTTATTGCGCGGCTTCTTTTCATAGAAAAATTCCATTAAAAATACTAATATTATAAGGAAAGACAGCGAATTTTGTGAATTTGGTGTATATGCGGCAATCTCCAGAACCACGGCACCTGTTTGGAAAATTCTTTTACCACTGGAAAGGTTCATTATTAGGAATGTTATGGATATGAAATTTCGGATCTGGATACGGATACGGATATATGGATAATATTTTACCGGTTTCGGTTACGGTTACGGATATTAAATTATTTCGGATTATCCGATTGTGGCGGATAATTTCGAATATGGATATTAGATGATTTGGGGATCAGAAAAAAACATATAACGTATTTACAAGGTAACACTTTCATTTTATTTCTAGGTATTGTTTGGTATTACAATCATAGAAATGAACAATAGCCTTAAAAATTTAATAATAAAAACTGTCGATAAACTATTTTCTATTCGTTACTTTATTTTGTTATTGATTGTCATGTGGCCGGTTTTTATTATGTACATATAGTCCACTCCATACATTACGTGTACCTATCTAGCGTGCATACGTATCCTGAATCTCTGTAAAGGATCCAGTTACTATGAGTGTGTTAGCGACGCACGATGCCGCCGTGTATAAAACACTCAGAACTTTTTCAGAAGTTAGTTTTGCTTTATTTATTTTAAATAAAACGTTGTTGCTAATCTATTCCTGGTAATAACGAGGTCCGCCAAGATTATTCATTAATTCCATCAAAGCCTGTCGGTGGCGACACCTGCGCGTAAATATTGAGTTTTATTTGTTTAATATTTACAAAGTCATCACTTGGAAACCTCGTCTTCGATAAGATAATGTCAATTATTATCCAGGTCACTCGGTTGGTTGCATACAGTAATGTCAGTAACATGGACAGGCCGAAGAGTCTTCTGTGGCACGATTAGATTCGTAAGGATGTATAAACATTTTGGTTGTCATAAGTGCTTGCTTGAATAAAGAAGGCAGTAAATAACTAGTACAGAACATAATAGAATTTGTCGACGAAGTAATAAGTATTGCGTTTAATTCCAAGGTAAGCACCACCCAAGATACTTGTGTTCGTGCTACGCAAAACGCTAAATCCTTTGTTTCGCTTTTAGCAATATTTTTAAATTGCTCACCTCTGTTACGTGGGCATTGGCGGCGCGTCTGTGGAGGTCGACCGTGTACCGACGTAAATCATAAAAATATTTACAGACCCCATACCGATAAATAAATAACTCGTTTCGGTTTTGAATACATTGTCAGTGGCAAATTTTCTTGAAGTGGTAAAATTAATAATTACATTTTTTATGTCACGAACAACCCGTTGCATAGAAAATGTGAGGGAAAACCGTAATTGGGAAAATCCATTGCTGCGGATCAATACTGTGATTGTCGCAGCATGGCTGACTGACTACAGAAATCAAGCAACTTACCTAAGGTTTATTCTAATGTTCGAGATTAAAACCCACGTTGAAATTATTTATTCATAAGCAAAGTATTCGTTCCTTTATAAATCACTCAGTGTTACCATGTGTAGATTGAAATGTTCAAAGGAATGGCAAAATAAAAAAAAGTTAAGTAGAAATATTTTTGCTTTAGTGATACACTGTTTTTTTTTATTTAATATAGCTACGACGAAGACATTACATTAGATATTCTGCGTAATCTAAAAGCTTATCCCAACAAAGATTTCTACTCCTGTGATATAGTTTTACGCGGAATGCAAACAAAGAGCTTTGAAGAAAATTATCTTAAAATATTCATCAATTATTTACACAACATTACAAACTCTACTTATCTTGTAAGTCTCGTTTATTTAATAGTATTTAAATAGGGTTCAAAATGAATTAAACGTACCGAGGCACTTAGCCGGAGATCAAGAAATTGACCTTTTAAATTAGGCTTTCAATTCGTATTTCATTCTGCTTGATATTGTCTCGCACCCTCTGGTGTTTTGTACAAATAACAATGTTGTTTTAACCATTCTTACTTCAAATATTATATGCTATTTAATTTACAATTGGATATAATTTTCGACACGTGCGCGGTTAATATACCATGAAGTGCTGTGATGGGTTAATATTATTAGTTATTATCTTAAGCTTAAATTAGTTTATAGTTCAATAGTATCCCGCCCTCCCTTCGTTTCAGAAAACTTACTTAGAAATATATTAATATAATGTAATAACTACAGAAAGGTAGATAAAATTCATATAATGTCCATATTAACATTAATTTCGTCATCCGCGGGAATAGATCCATTCCCCGGTATCGAAGTATCGTAGATTATAACTCATAGTATAAGTTACCAATATGCCAAGTATCATCCAAATCTGTTATGCGGTTATAGTGTTGTGATACGTGATCATATATTCCAAAAAATATTTGATGTACAGATTTGGCCCTGTTACAACTTACAAAACCTATGCCTATTGGTATATAGTATTGTATTTATTCCAAGTAATAGTTATTCCATGTTTGACTTAGTAGCAACATAGCTTCATATCTTGTATTCGTGTTTTCAAGTGGTCATAATAAATCAAGTCATGTTGGTTCTTGTAGTTTGTTTTGTTTCAATGGGGATACTGAGCGATGGACCAATGGTGTCTAGCGTTTTGTAAACTCATCTCGCAGTCACGTTTTCTCCGCTCGTGTTGTATTGAATGGTCCGTGTACGGCTGTCTTTTCAGAAAATTAACCATGATTCTATGCGGTATGGACAACCTATTCTAAACCTTGTTACTGTAAACTCAAGTAATACGTGTATTTTTAAGTTATCTTCTAAGGTTACTACAAGATGGTGTCGGTAACCTCGTTTATAAAATGACTAAGGATTCTAAGAACTTGTGGAACTTTACTTTTATCGTCTTATAGCTTTTAATACGTCAAGTGTTTAGGTAAAGTTATTACAATTTACACCTAAACGAACTTCAATGTTTGTATAATTTTCTGCTAATCGTTTTTATATTTTGCCTTTAGGATGCTTGCCGTCTGTGACTAATAAGAACAATTTCTAACAGAACTGTGGTACCGTTCAATTATTAATAAATGTTTAATTATGGATTTAGTAAAAGTTTAATTTCCTAAACTTAATTAACTTGGTCTAATAATACGAATACTAATTCTTATTCACGAAAGAATACGGACGTCTAAGCGGATGTAAAGTGACCACGATTAAAGTAATAGTAATAGCAAGTGTCATATCACACCGGCCGGCGGCATACGCAAGACGGGCGCGCGGCGCATGTCACGAGCCCGGCATTGGATCGGGTTACCTGTAGCGTATTATTCTCAACCATTCTTTGTATAAACTTGTTCTGTGTGGGTGACACTGACGTTTGTTGTTCCGTACTCGCCCTGGGAGCGGAGCCAATAGATGAATTAACGAGTTGCCTTAGATATATTTTTATTTGGCTTCGTCTACTTACAAAATAATTTGATAAATAAAATAAAACTTGTTTATCGAAAGTAAACTCGTATCTAAGCTTTTATGTGATGTTTTAGTTGAAAACTCGTTTACTTTTAGATTGCTGACGAGCCCATTCCCTTTGCATTCATTTCAATGCATTAGCTCATTATGTTGTTTTTGTTCCTAGAATAGTTGTTTGCATTCTTCATTTATTCAAAGTTTTGAACTTTTTTATTTCCCGTATGTGTTTCATATGGAGCACAATACTCTGTTTACTTTTTTATTAGCGGTTGTTATATTTATTGGAGACAATCTTCGTTGAGAATGATAAGAAAATAAATTGATTCGTAAAATTAAGTAGCGAGGAGGCAAAATACGCCTGTGTAGTCTAAACTCTATCACGTGAAAGTAAAAGGATAAAGTGTTGCGACATCTTACTACGCCAACATATAATTCATGTAATTTATGGCATATCTCACAAACAAGATATCAGTTAAGGCATTCACGCTGAACTGATTCGTATGGATATGGATTGTGGTTTCTATAAGTAATTTTTATTTACTATCAGTTGTAGTTAACTACCAAAATTGCGCACATATCAAAATTTAAGGTTCGGTTTCCCCAGCTAGGTCCAACGGAACCCGACAATGTGTACACAGGTGTAGGTAGACATGTAGCGGTCTACGATAACTTCTTTTGTCAGATCGCACCCCGAGGTGCTGCGAGTTTGCGGGGGCTTGGGAACCTGTTTTCGATTTACTTGTAACGAGGCAACAAAAGAAGTAAATTTCATTTGAACATTCTGTCGTATCGAAATACGTGTACGGTTTTGAAAATGTATTCAGAGTACTCAAACAGGAACCAATGCTATTTATCTTCTTTCCTATATTTCTCATGAAAATAAAAAAAATATATCATTATCATCATAATCTCATAATGTGACAGTATTAAATATTTTTGTTACCCACTTCTTTAATGGCCACTGGAATACAGATCTTTTGAAATCGGATCTATATATATCGTTATTCCTGAAGGCCGGGCAACTTTTTGGCGACTAATTAACCGGCGTGATTTACCTAGCCCAGACGAACAGGCAACCTGTACAGTGTACAGGGTACCTGCGACGTTCAACACGAAAACATTGAAATTGTTAATACAAAAATATTTTGATTTTTAATTATCAACAGATAAAATCTATTTAAAACGTGAAATTATCTAAGCAACCCCCTTTAATTTACCCTGCGGACTCGTGTGACGCGATTATAAGGCATGTTACCTTTGCGGCGGCGTTGACATGTTGACGTTACATTTGAATTATTTATAAGGGGAAATTTAATTCCGTCGAGCGGGCAACCCTACTAGCGAAAGCCCTGATTTCTACGCTTATTGAATCTTGACGAAATGTCAAAAGACGATTTCTGTATAATCGTTTAACAGTATTTATATTATATATATTTTTTCTATTAAATACTAGTGGTCCACCCCGACTTCGTTCGGATTGAAAATTATATTTACATGATATAATATGTCCATTCGAAGTAATATGTCTTTAAAATGGTAAAATAATTTTTCAGATAAGTGCCACACGGTTCCAGAGATTACTTTCCGCACATACACAAACTCATAAATTCGCTCGCTCTTTATAATGTTATCTAGTATATGTAGATATATTGATGCGTGTTTAGAACTTCACTTGACAAGCAATAACGTAGTCTCTGGTAGTGTGGCACACTAGTTAAGTAAAAGCCAATTCACTCTTGTTTTAAAGACATCCTTATATGGATGTAAGTAGTTCCATCTTGACTGGTTCAGTGTGAAAGATGGAATCCTCTACGTTCTTTATGACGCAATGGCGGTACTACTAATACATAGATATACATACTAATGCAAAAATAGTAATACTGATACATAGACATTTGCGTAAGCAACTCTCCTATTAATATGGCTGTGTGAGTATGTGTATATTTTATGCCGAAAATTACCTATTTATTGTTGTCTTCGTCAAGATCCGGGGTTAGAAATGTAATTGACGTAAGAACCCGCACTTAAACTAAAACATATAAATTTAGCGTCAGTGTATCTAATTTATTCAGTTCAATAGTAAACATTAAAATTCAGTTACCTTACCTATACAGGGAGGTTTCCCGAGAGAATCTGGGTGAGGTAAGTGTTATAATGTATCAGCGGGCCATTATGGTGGTCCTTATAGCCGAGAAAGCCTGGAGAGTACTTATTTCGTTATGCTGCAGTATGTATTTTGTGAAGAATCTTGCTTCATCAAAACTTAAAAACGTCCCAAGGATGGGCAAGGATCGCCTTTTATTTTTATAAAAAAAATTATGACGACGATTTTAATCCGGGTTGTCGAGACCGATGTTTACAGATTTGATACTACTAATTTTCGTTTAAAATTTTAAATATTTTTGCGTACGTTACCAATATGAATAACGCATTTCCGCTTCGTTCCTGGCAGCCTCATCGTATTCTTTGTACCCACATTTAAAAATGTAGAACTGTTACTTTCGCGCGTTGACACTTTTCAGTCGCCTGCGTCATAAATTGTAGCCAGCACTCGGTACGCTTCAGTCAACCGCGTCAATCACTCCCACACCTTAACTGGGCGTAAGTAGTAACGAGTACATCTGTCTTAACACAGATGACATGTACACGTGTCCTACACCCGGTGTCGGATTTAGGGTGGTAGAAAGGGTGTCGTAAGAGGCGACAGAAGCCAGCCTGATTGGTGGCAGTGCTTCACGTATGGATTATATTATCAGTATTATTATTTTAATCATTAATATTATTACTGGTATTATGATCTTTCCGTTAAGCCTGCCTGGCTAGCTAGCACCCTCGTGCTCGAGTCAGTCGCCAAACGACTCGTCGTGTTCCGGCTGGGGGCTTGAGAGCCAGTACGTTCATTCTTTCTTACCTTCTCATTTCCTGACCGACAACGCATCAGTGATACCTTTGGTCTTGTCGATGTCCATGGGCGACGGTGACCAACAGGTGTCTCGTCTGCTCGTTTGTCGGCTTTTAACATAACAAAAAAAAATATATATGAAAATCCCGCCCTGGCTACACCAGATATATATATGCATTATGAGCTTGACTTCTACAAAATAAATTCCTACTCGTCATAATGACTTATACTTTTTATTTCATACGAATAATTCCGTTTCACGACATAGAATGTATCTTAGATATAACCCCGTCCGGCTAGGAGTACATCATCTTAAACTGTTCAGTAGTTTATGCGTATGGCATAACGTACAAACAGACAGATGCCCAATTTACGTTCTTTCGCACAGTTTGCTTCGGAATATATAGTTTTAAACTTTCTTAATTCGTGGAGACGTACGTAACTATTTAACGACGAGATGATCATGTTATGATGTCGGTGGTGATGAAGATGTCGATAGTGATGGTGATGATGATGATGGTGGTGATTGTGATTATGATGATAATTATGTTTTGCCCGAGATACTACGCAATTTTATGCTTCTCAACCAACAATTTCTTTCTTGATATTTCGATATCTGCTTGATTAGCTGAGAGATACAAATAATTGTATTATAATCTTTAATTTGGAAGTCATAAGGTGGTTGGTTGGAAGACAGATAATTATACTGACAAAATTTCCACCTTTTTTTTGCCTACTTAGTTATTATCTGTTCTCATTTTTATTATATTTTAATGTATAGATTGACTTGCATTGCTTATTTTATTTTTATCCTTACGCCAGTGACGCAGTGTACAGGATGTGTTATCGTGTAACTTACTGTCCTTATTTTTTATATGAAGCCCCTTTTACACATGCTTATTCTACAATAAATAACGTTTACACTTCAGTACCACGAAAGGATTCCCAAATGAAAACGTATAGAAACGGTTCTGATATCATCGACAATTAAGATCCGGAATGGACTTTAATTTATTTCTTATTTATATATACATATACCCGGTCCCCGTCGGGGATGGAATCCTTCCCGGATTTGGTCTCTTTGTTTGACAGGCAGGGTCAATACCTTTGTAACTACAGGAAAAAATCCAAGTCTTTGTTGTTTGTTTTGTCCAAATTTAGTGTATTCATTATCACTCGTAACAAAGAAAATTATATTCTGAGAGTCTGTGGAATAGTTAGTATATATCACTATGTCCTATCAGGGACCTATCATTTGCTTCGGTGACATCAGGAGATTGAACCTGTTCACCTGAGACTTCTGCATAGATTGCAGATCTATCTGCATAGATACTTAAAATGCGTAATGTCCATCGATTTTCATCTGGCCATTGGGCTACAACCTGGACCATTCGCATTTTGAACGGAGACCCATACCTTCTTACGACTTCTGGTAATAAGGATTGATATTTACAATAATTTATTAGTATTACAATTAGAATTACTATTACTAATAGTTAAAGTAACTTTTTGGTTGCGGTGGTAGTGGTAGCCTAGTTGTTTGAACTTCGTTATATTGCATGAAAGTCTCGTGTTCGATTAATGCACGGACCTATAATTTTTTGACATACGTCCGTATTAAAAATTAATTATATGTAATTCAAAGAGTTCTACATAAAGGTATGTGAAGCCTGCCAATCCGCCCTTGGTCAACTTGACAGACGATGTCCTTACACCTTCATTGTGGGATGAGATCCGACCCCAGCAGAGGCACAAAAATGGGTTGTAAAGATTATGAAAAAGTTACTTAACATGTAAGTTTACGCACAGCCTTTCTGACGGATGCGCGGGGTTATTGGGATACTTGCGGATGGTGTATACAGACCTGAAATCACGCCCTGAAAAAAAAGCGTTTATCAGCGGAACTGTTGACGACGAAGCGCGCGATATTGGACACAAACGAAACTCCCGGCGCGGTAATTACTTCCTTTTCGATATTGGTCTGTCCGTTTGTTGGTTTTTGCTCGTAATTACTTCATAATTACCTGTTGGTTCGATGTAAGTAACCTGCTGATTGATAAAAACTTTTTTCTTCGTACAAAAATGATTTTACACTTTTCTTTCACCTTAACTGATTGATCGTCGATTACATAATGAAGGCATATTTAATAAAATGGAAAATACATGGCACTTATAAATAGCTGAAATATTTTTATTATTACGATATTGGGGCGGCCTAGAATACCGTCCCCAATCTCATGCTGGCAGAACAGGGTGTCGTAAGAGGCGACAGAACTCACCTGTTTGGTGGTAGGGTTTCGCTTAAGGATTATCAATATTATTATTCAATCATTGATATTATTACTGGTATTATTATCTTTCCGTAAAGCCTGCCTGGCTAGCTACCACCCGCTACTCGTCGAGTTCCAGCTGGGGGCTTGAGAGCCAGTACTTTCTTTCTTCTTCTTTCTCGGCCGACAACGCACTAGTGACGTCTATGGTGCTACTCATGTCCATGGGCGACGGTGACCACTTACCATCAGTTGGCTTGTCTGCTCGTTTGTTGGTATTCACATAAAAACAAATATATGGTTTGACAAATTGTATAACACATTTTTCAGGATTTTATAATTTAAGTGTTCAAACGCTTCCATTGTCACGGTATCGGATGCAACGTCACAGTCTATTACAGCGACAACCACCGAATCAACTAAAATTACTTTGACAGTTACCACAGATGATACCACAATAATACATTAGAAAATAGCAACTGTTACCTTCATGCGTTCTGACTTTTATATGAAATTAAAATCATATGAAAGTCATTATGTGAAAATTTTTACTTTAGGCGTGCGATTCAAAAAGATGCTTTGTCATTGAGAAAATGACGAAAAAGTATTTTTCAATATTTATTTAATATAAAAATAGTAAAGGAATTGGTTATTTAATTCAGTGCTTACGAAGATTTCCTATAAAATAGCCTTTCGTCGTGTAGTGCAAAAAATTTAGTAACATTTTGGAATACACTTAGAAATTGCACGCGTTCTATTGTATTCAAATTCAGAGTGTGCGTTCCGCTATGTGTTGGTCTTTGTACGAATCGATGAATTGTTAATTACTTATGGCATACTAGTGTATATACACCTTCATAGTGTAAATAACTGTAATGTAGTTACCTGTATCATACATTTAGGTAGCATGTGTTGGACCGCTGTTGACTTATCGTTAAACTTACATATAAGTATCGAATTATTTCTTGAATGACGTCTTAACGAGACGTGTTTATATTTAATGCCTGAGTGAACTCGTGTTCTGAACTCGCAACGTTTTTGTTTTCCTTATTATTGGATGTGAGAAATATTTGAAAAGAGAAGGCTTCTTTATGACGTGTAATACAAAGAAAATTACATATATTGAGTTAGTCTTGGGTTTATTACCTAAATATATTTGTATTTATTCAATCAGAATTTGTTGAAGTACTTTTCTAAATACAGAACAGTTTTAAAAGTAATCATATGGGTACCTACCTAAATTAAGGAAATTAAATGTATTGTTATTTTTTTAATTCATTACACCAAATTAAATGATTGTTGTGAGAATAATTATTTTTGTGAAGTAAAAAAATACTCGAAAATATTTTTGTTGTATATCGAGGTTGCCTGTCAATATTTTCTCCCATATAACGGGGAAATATTGAATTGTTTCGTCACCCCACCTGCTGGCGGCAATGCACGTACGGCACAACCGGTACAAGCGATTCGATTACTTCCTACGTTCTTACTCATTTTACTTCAATTTTCCTTCGGTGTCGACGATGTACGAAATCGTAAAATAAAAAGTGCCAACTTATATTTAAAAAAAAAATTAATTAAAACTAAATCAACATGAAATATTCAAAAAATTGCGAACTGTGCCATAACGTGACATGAAAGGGTGCACTTTTTGACAAATAATTTGCACCTCCCAAACAACAGTGATAGAGATGCATTAATAAATACGCGAGTTGAGATGCAAATCAGCTGAATTCTTATATTTTAATGTGTCAACGGCACGTTTTCTTTAATAAATTTATTTAAACGAACATAAGACAAAGACTCTCCAAAATAATTTGTTCTTCGGATACTTTAAACAACTTTTTATGAGTTAAATTAATCTTGGACGCCTTTTACTTTTTTATACGGCGGTCAAAGCAATGTAATTTTGATTGTCATCCCGAATATTAGGAACATGTCACTGTG